>JAQFZG010000897.1:0-25526 GCA_034695465.1 Entomobrya nicoleti | reverse complement strand
CTCCCAATTTTAAGCCATTTTAAAGCCAATTCTGGCTCCAGCTGGATAAGATAACATTCCACCAAAGCTGCCGCGGAATTAAGTTCTCTCAAGTTAACCCCTTGCTTCCAACACATCTCTGCCATTTTGTCATCCTGAGGAACGCCCGTTCCGCTGGCATACAGTCTCGCTAAATTATTAGCCGCGTGGCCAATCCCAGTATCCATTGCTTTCCTATACCAAATCGCTGCTTCGGCGGAATCCTTCTCAAAAAATATCCCATTGTCATAAAACAAACCAATTGTATACTTTGCCGCCGCCACTCCTATATTATTCCCTAAATATGTATATGTTCCGACTGTATCCTCATCTATTTGGGCTACTCTTCCAAATATAGCCAAAGCTTTTTCAATATCTCGCTCTACTCCATTTCCTTCCAAATAGCAGTATGCAAGATTATAGGAACCTTCTGGGTTTCCAATTTCGTCAGCTTTAGCGTAGTGCTTGGCAGCTTGTTCGAAATCTTTTCCCTCTTTCCACCAACCGAAACGATACTGGTGACCAATGAACACATAATCCTGCCCTGGGATGCGTTTTCCAGCCAACTCTCGTTGACTTTTAATATACTCTTCTTCAGTCATATGTATTCCTGTCTTTTCTATCCAATCATTTACACGTTCTTGCTCGTTCATAGGCAGATGGTTAAAATGATCATGTATTTTTTGCAGGGAATCAAACCACATACATAGTTCCATATTATGTTTGGCATCTTTATGACCAGGAGATAATGCTAAAGCAGTTTTATAATACGAAATTGCTAAAGTATAATTGTTCTCAAGTTGATGATATTGACCTGCTAGGTAACAAGCCTTCCATGAAGAGCTGTTTATTTCCAAAGCCCTCTGAATATCAAGTTGGAAACGATTTTTCAGATCGTCATCTATAAGCTGATTTCCCAATTGGATCAGGTAAAATTCAGCTCGTTTCTCGTAAGCTTCTCCAAGATGTTCAGGCAATAGGTTTGGTGTACCAATCGCATCTGAACAAAGTTCAATGGCTTGATCGATGTCTTTTAATTTAATGAGCTCTTCTGCCTCTGCATACAAGTTTTGTACTCTCTTTAGAGCCTTGAAGGACAACGTTTCACCTGGTTTTTCAAGCATCTTGTTGAGTTCACCGGCTTCCATTCCTAGAGTAAGAAGGCTTTCTTTTATTTCCTTTACAGACTTCTCAAACTCTTCTGCTGTACATTTCCTAAAACATGTTGCTCCTTCATTTCCTGGTGAGGATTTTCCTGTGCCGACATGTGCAAACGAATTTCGCAATGTTTTCAGATTTTTGATGGCTTTGCAAATTTCATCGTTGCTTTTAAAAAGAAGTGAAAGAATAGCGGCTATCAAAGTCATATCCCAGCTCCCTAAGGACTTTTCTTTAATAAATGTTTGTTGGGTTGATGGTAGCAAGCATTTTATTGTTTTTGATAATGGCAAACTCAATAGAAGCTTTTCCTTTTGATCGTCGTTGTTTACCCATTCTTCTTTCGTTTGTTGTTTCCAGTAGATTTTAAAGACATTTCGGAGGTGTCGGCATGAGCCAAGGATAATGGTATCCAGCATGTAATACCGGTCTGCGTCTGAAAGTGTATCCATTTTTTGCTAGGCTATTGACAAAATAAGGTTAGAAATAATATATAAATTTTCTTGAATAAAGACATTTTTTGTAATGATTACATGGCCATAGCATCCGATAGTAAGAACGTAAGAAGTATGTACTATACCTGTTTGTTTTCAGAGTTTTGTTATGTTATTCAACAAACGAGACCTTGTTTAAAATAGTTGATCATTCGGGTTTCACGAATGTAAAAAATACGACTGATGAATGAGCAACCCGAGTGTAAGCCTTTTTATACGAATGAATTAAAAAAAAGTTTTATTTGTTGATCAATACGAACAATACTACAAACTTATATTCTACAAAAGTGCGTTGTTTGACAAAAAGAGGGTTGTGAATGCTCGTGTTATCATAAGTTGCATTTTTTGAACAACTGATAAGTAAAATTAGTTTTTATGGTTAAATGTATGATACAAGTTTTTTATGTTAATTTTACTTTGTGTCTGTCAGTCATGTTAAATATACTTCGAAAACTGATAATTCATGGTTAAGCTAAACGTATATGAGCGAAAGATTACAAATGATCATAACTATGATTATACTGAGATTATGTGCAATTTAGTTAGTTTTGTTGATACTTCCACACATTTGGGCTTAATAAAAATCATTGAAGGAAAAGTTCATAAAATTGATAAGTTATGAAATATGTATACAATCATAGGTTTAATATCCTGCCGGAAAAATACTGGACGATGTGAGTTTGCCATTGCACAATAAATTAAGTGTTTTGCAGCAAAAATAAATAATCGTGTTTCAATCAATAACTAGTCATATTTGGGATCCTTAATGTGGTTTGTACTGTTATCTTCGACTCAAATGTACGTATAAATGTTGTAATCAAACGTTAACAGAGCTTTTTATCTTTTCTTGTGGGAAAACACATTTTAAACAATTTAAGTGTATATAAGTGAACAAAACGTTGTAATAACGATTCAATAGTATATTTGAGGATTATTAATTAGCTACAAGTCAAATTAAAACGTATGAATGCATTAAACACAACTCAGAGTAAACATATGTACTTATGATGTAGAAATATTTGATAAATAAACTTTTTTAAATACATTATTTACAATATATCAAACACATAAAATATTGATCTTTCACTAATGTCCTTTGGAACAAGTTTTCAATTAATGTAATAATGTATAAAACTTAGTACGCATAAATGCCTCTACACGATTGACGTTTTTCAATCCAGGTGTCATGATTTACGTCTCAATTATACCTTAGGTATTAAATTGGGATTTAAATCTGATGTAATATCTTGAACGTAAATAAATACGTTTATAGACGTTTTATTGCTTTTTATGACGTGTCAAATAATTTCAAATCGACTTGTGTAATGTAACGAACTTTAATTAAGACGTTTTAAACATTATTAACAAAAGAACAGAAACGACAACTTTAATTTAATCTTTAAAAAGTTATCATGGAAAATAACATGACGTTTGGAGTTTGGATGTCCAGGTCAATAACTACTTATCAGCAAATTGTCATTTGTTATCAGCTTACCATAACGTTTGCATTTATATGTCCTTATTCTTGCATTACGTTAAATTTACGTTTCATTAAGGTCTGATTTTAGATTTTACTAACAAATATGTATTCTCTTTTGTCAAAAACTAGGTTAATTTAAGCCCAGTAAGGTAACTGGGCTTCTAGAAAAGCTTTCCGTTATTCTTAACGGATGAATACAATAACTCACAACGGAGAGTCAATATTTTCAAATAACAACTTACTAAACACATGCACGCACACACTAAGTTCCCAGTATTGCCTATTTTCATCACATAAAAAGACACACCATGGGTGTTAATTCAAAACAAAATTCTAGTTCGACTTAACAATTATAAGATAAACAAACCATCCGTCATTTCGGAGGTACGAAAGATCAAAACTTAAACCTAAAGTCGTATTCGACTTCAGCGTCTCAAGTAAGCATTATTTCCCAAGTTTCAGTCTGCTAAACCTTTATTTATACGACTTTACCTTCTGGGGTAAGAAATGACATAACTCAACTCTGACCTCAGATTCAAATTCTGAGTCTCAAATTATCTCCTTGTATTGAATTTCAGCTGTCAAACCCTCCAATTTGGTGTTGACACCATAAAAAAGAACGTGGCCAGGGTACCCTTCGTTGGAGCTTACCATAACATAAAACCTTATTCCACAAATAGAATTCCAAGATTCATAATCGTTTAAGAGTTATAGAGAAAGGGCCCTCGGCCGTGGTGCAAGGTCAACTTTCATATGTGAATTGTAATGTTGGTACCAATGCCCCTACCAAAAACAATCCAAAAATTTCTAACTGTTTAAGAGTTACAGATAAATGACCCTTGACCTTGCACCTCAAGGTCAAATTTCATATGTGAGTTTTATAGGTTGGTACCAATGCCCTTGATTACAAAAAACAGAATTCCAAAATTTCCAACCGTTTAAAAGTTACAGATAAATGACCCTTGACCTTGAGGTCCGAGGTCAACTTTTATATGTAAATTGTAATGTTGGTACCAAATTACCAATGACCCTTGGTTGCAAAAAACAGAATTTTAACTTTAAAAGCAAACTTTTAGTGAAATCTAAAAATTGTCAAAAAGGTACGCCATAGATATATTCTTGTGAAGAAATGGCCTAGTATGATGAGATGCTGTTTTTTGCTCCACTTCACTACCACTGCATGAATTTTCGTATGCATATTAAGCTAATGGAAATGCATCAGCATCGATGAATTGTTGATTTGTACTTCTTGTAAGATAGTCAATCAGTCAGTCAGTTTAGTCGACAAATTTGACTAGTATGCAACCAACTTTTAATATATACTTATTTGTAACTCCTCGAAATAGACGAAGTTTTGTTTGATGCCAAACGTATTGTCAATTAAACTAGGAAGCTCTTGTATAAGATAGGTTTCAATAGTGTACATTTTCACCAGCTAATTGGAATCATAAAGGACTGGTAAGCTAAAAATCAATCTTATGGTCATGTATATTTTGTAACAGGAGGAAAAATATAGTAATCGGTTTTCTTCAATGAATTTCAATGTCATAAATATTTGTTGACTTTTATGTTCCGAACATTTTTTTAGTACTCAATGCTCAAGATAAATATTTTGCATTCATTTGCATATATGATTACCACGCTGCACTAAAAAATCCGACAGACAAACCTGCATCAGTCCAAGGTCAAAATTAATTTATGTTACAATGCACTTTTTAGCTTTCAAAATATTTTTAAATGCTTTGAAAATTTAGATAAATTTGAAATGACAACCTTGGACCATACACATTTTGTTTTTTCCCTAAATTAACGGGTGAGCTATCACTAACCATAATATTTTAAATCAGTTATCGGTTGGGAATATAATTAAATGTACAACCGTGCATAGTATTTAACTACACGAGATAAACCCTTTCAAAATGGCTTTCTACTCTACGGAAGAACTTTACTACAAACTAGACAACATGTTCCTAAGCTCATGTTCTCACCTTCGGGAAGTTTTCAAAATCCGTTGGAAGGAACAAGCGAAATCAGACTGGGTGGATGACAAATATCACAAGGACAAGCTTCTTACAAGCCTTGTTTCCCCTAACTCCAACACCAAGAAATGTGCATTAAAGTTTTTTTAACAAACAGCATTTACAAGAAAAACTCTTAACAGAATGTGATATGTCATCACTAGCCGATATTTTACTGCTGCAGTCAACTGACACTGAAAAATCTAAGCAAGAAAACGAGGCTATCCGAAAACTGAAAAATATCCGTAATATGCTTGCTCATGACGACATTGGAAGAAACATAAATGGAGAAGACGGGTATGCTTCCAGAAACTGCACGTTAGATGAATACGAATTATATTCAAGAATATTGAGAGAAAGCCTTATAATTTTAGGGATGGACGAAAAAGGAATTGACAAGCTCGTCGAACTATCTGGCGTGACATCATCATTAAAAGCTGTATAACGAGCTTAAGCTTTGTATGCAGAAGCAGAAACATTAACGAAGGAGAATAATTTTGATAAAGCAATCGAAATTTACTCGGATGCTTTGAACATACCACGTTTGCTACCAGAACATCGTGGTAAAGCTTTTGAGAAACGTGCGGAGTGTTACCTTATATATTCGTTAGAATCGGGAAATAATTTCATTGACCAGGTCCAAGTTGACACTATGAATGCTCTTAAATTAAATTGGTCCTCTTGATTTGCTAATTACTTGGCTGACCAATTCTACAGGAAGAAACTTAATCTACGTACCGCCATGGACTATTTTGAATTAGCACTTGCTAGCACACCTGTACCAAAACAGGTAAAAAGAGACATGAAATGCTGCAAAATATTAGCTGCAGTGAAAAGCACACGATTCCCTTTCTAATTTCCAAGAGTTTAGACAAACAATTCACAACTTTACAGGAGCAAACGGGAATCAAAATGACAGCTGTCAAAATAAAACCGTTTTTTAATAAAATTGGTAAACGGATTCTAGGACAGGATCATGTTCTTCGAGGTCACGTTCACTTTGATGTATGGGATGTTCCACAAAATTTTGATGAAGTCATTAAGCATTATACCAAGGCGGATAGTATTGGCAACCCTGAAGGTTCATTTAATCTTGGAAAATGTTATCACTTTGGTCGGGGTGATGAACAAAACGTTGAGATGGCAATGAAGATATACCGACGTGTAGAAAATTAAAATCCATATCATTTAGGTCCTGTAACTCCATCAGGATGCAATGTTGGAGTGGCCCACTCCCAATATAGTATTGGGACTCTGTATGCAGAGGGCGCTGGAGGAGTTGATCAGGATTTAAAGGAAGCAGCAACTTGGTACAAAAAAGCTATGGAGAATGAAGTTGGACATGCTGTGAATGCGTTGGGAAATCTTTATGCAAATGGCAAGGGTGTTCCTTCGGACGAAGAAATGGCAGAATGATGTTTGATAAAAGCAGTCGAGTTAGAGAACAGAAATGCTGAAGGATCACAAGTCGGTTACTACATTCAAAAGCATAAACCAGAAAAGGCTATTGAGATGATGGACATTGGAAGGCTAATGCGAAACAAAGACCTTTTGAGTATTCGTACTGTTGAGTTCCATGCCGTAATAATACAAGCGATCTAATCTAATCATTTGATATTTAAAAGTTGAATAAATATAAAATACTGGAAACAAATATAGTCTTTTATCCGTTTTAACTATTTGCACGGTCCGAATTCATTGCACTTTTTTTTCTGACACGCTAACCCTTTTGTTCTCAATTCAAAACATCTTCCATAATATAGCATCAGCATAAATAAGATGATCTGGTTTGTATTTAACATTTGCATTTTAGATTCCATTAATGTATAGTAATTCAATATAAATAGCACAACGATATGTATATTAGTGACGGATATCGTGTCAAGATTTAGATGATTAGCTCAAAGTTGTACAATAAATTTGGAATTGCCTGCGTAATTTTTTTATGACGATTTATATGAATTGTCGTCAGAATCGAACAACAATAATGCATTATTAATGAGAAAGTTAAAAATAGAAGTATGTCAAGGATTATCGTCTTTTGTAAATGTTCAGGTGTTCTTAAATGATTACATTTGCCTCGTGTCATTATATAGATTTTTATACTAACTTACAACAACATCTATATTGAGTACAGTTTTGTACGTCTTAAGTTCAAAACTAGGTGCTTACTATATTATGTAAAAAAAAATATATCGTTCGTTATGAATTGGTATCAATATCAAGTTTCACAACACTTCATGTGACTAAATATTAGTGACATTATAAAAAAACAATGTAAATTAAATAAATTTATTTAGAATAAATTATGTTCGACACGTGAATGTAGTAAATATTATTCAGTAATGCGATGTAAGATTATTATCAAAATGGATTTATACCATAAACTTTGTATATACGTTGTTATATTTGCTGTTTTTTGAAGTCATTTATTCATTCGACTTTAGGAACTATTCGTTGATATGTCAGAGTATCTTAAATGATCTTTTGAAGTTATACTTAACCTTCCAGTGTACAAAATGGCAGCAATAATAAAACACTTTGGAAGTAACCTCAAAGTTTCCGGTCCATTACACACAGTTCCAATCGAGTGGATATCCACAAACAAATCTCAACCTTGGACTAAACTGCTACAACCTATCAAACGTAAAAAGAGAATAAGTTGGTCAACAGCAAAGTTAGGCCTTGCAACAGTAACATCATTACTAATATTTGGTCAAATAGTTCAAACACAAATCTCTGTGAGTCAAACTAGTCATCACGAAGCCACACTTTACTGGCTGCTTCTTGTTCTACTCACATTGTTCAACTTTCATTTTCACTTTTTTCAAATAAGAGCACCCCAGATTGCAGCTTTTGTAAATGCTCTTGTTCAGTTTGATGAAACATTTCCCAAAGTACAAAAGAGGATTAAGAACATGTCAGTTCAAGAAGTTTTGAGTACTATCATCGTTCAAGCAGTACTTGTAACAGAACTTGTTGTTCCAACGGTTGCTTCCTTTGGTTTACATTGGAATAACCCTTGGAAACCTTCCTTGGCAGGCTACTGGTTAATACCTGAATTTGAACAAACGGATGGATATATTGTCCACGGAATAAAACTGATTGTAATCATGTATAACTTTTGGTTATGGTTATTCGTAATTTCTGCTACCGGCTTTGTGGTTGGAGTAATTCACAATTTGAGCATTACATCAATGCTGGCCAATGTTGAATTGTAAGCTTATATAAAAATACCAATTACAAATCTCGATGTCTAAAAACCTATGAAATGTTTTTTGTAGCTTTACAGAGCTTTGTTCAGCACATGAAGGCGGAAAAAATATGTCAATATACCAGCGTGGCATGTTATTCAGAAATATTCAGCTTTTAACTGAAATGCTAAATGGATTACAAAAGGGGTCACTAATTCCTGTCATAGTCTCATTAACAAGTTTAATAAGCGCTTTTGCTTTATCAACATTGGTAAAAAGTTCTAATTCAGATACGCTTTTTGCATTAACTCTTTTTCTTCTTTTGGCAGATTGTTTCCTGGTTATCTTAGTGATTTTAGGACAAATGGCTACAGCATACAGTAAATCAAGCAACATTTTGGACGTCATGAAACGCAGAATAAACGTCGTCTTGTCAGCTTTTGATCGAAAATGGGAATACAGATTTTATAGATCATGCGCTTGTTCGAAAATTATGATTGGCTCGGTAAATTTTGTGGATGAGTTAACGCCATTAAATTGTCTACAGTTTGCGATGACACTAAGCGTAAACGTACTCTTACTGACCGCACATCCGTACTAATAATAAGCCATCTAAGTTTAAGTTTGATACGATGAATGAGTAGTAATATTAGGATTCATTTCACACACCAAATAGTCGCCTAAAATTAAATTTGATATTTGAATCGTATAAAATGGCTTATAATGGCATCATAACTACAAATATTAAATGTAACATAATATAGTCATAAGAAATATTTTGTGATAAAAGAAAACATTGCAAATATGTTGTGTAACTGAAATATGTAGCCCAATAGTGGATGGAAGTGGTAGTTATTAATTATTTGTTAAAACGATACGACTACATACTAGTTGATTTAATCTTGTAGTAGTTATGGTGTAGCTATTTGGAAATACTTCTTTCTTACCATGTTACTCTATAATGAAGTGAACATAATTGAGTAAAACCCTGTCATCTTTATCTTGATAGGTGTTATTTTGAGTAGTGTTCTATTGAATTTTCTTGTAAATTTTCAATGGTATCATTACTTCGTACTACGGCTTTGTTTCATGTTTTGTGGAAGTTATATGAGTGAAACTAATCATAATAAAGCTCAAAACATTAGATTTATTTGTCATTGTGTCAAAATTTGTAAGACACATTTCACTATTTACTCAGTCATAGTATTTTAAAAGCGATTTGAGATGTAACAATAAAATTGATTTATTACGTCAGCATATATTGTTGTATTATAGCTACTTAATTTGTACTAAAAATATGTTTATGTATGCACAATATATATCAATTTTTGGCTATGATTCGTTGACATGTTATAAAACGTAAGACTTAACTTTTAAATATTTATATTTTTATATTTTCATTCTGCATACCTTTCATTGTTACAACTGTCTGTTAGAAATAACTTTTAAAGATGTTTTCATTCTAATGAGTTAACGTACTGCTACTTGGATCTTTAAAATGTTTATTTGTTAAGAAGTAAAAGCCAATCTGGCCAACCAATTTTATGTACTGGAGAACTCAGTGTATAATTATTAACCTGAATTAGTCGACTATCACTATTTTCTCAAACCTTTGGCTCATCCATAGCTGAGAATTTTGAATAAGACACACATTAATATAACGTGACAAACTGCAACCACTGTAGAGTTTAAAAATTAAACAACATAATACACAAACTTTAAAATGTTAGAATACTGGTTCTCCAATTCTATTAAAGTATAACAATTCTATTAGTATACTTGTCATTGCAAAGGTATACTTACCAGAAAACCTGATATCACCACTAGTGGCAATGGAGGTGCTTGCGCGTTCAAACTTGCAAGAGTTTCCAAATTTGATGTCAGATGGTATCACAAATTGGATAATAGCTGGAAAACGGCGCAAAGTTTTTAGAGCTAACAAGAAAATCTGATACTAAAAAGTTTGACAAAGTGTTCTATAACAGCATGTATTTTGCCTATTAACATTGCAAATACACTAGCTGCATCTTTCAGAACATTAGATTTACATTCAGACGTCGGTGTTGAAGAATACTATTGATAATATCACTAATTTTACAATGATTTGTTCCCTTTATTGTATTAGATAGACTAATTCATATATTAGAATCTGGAATATTGGCATAAATTTAACTTGAAGTCGATGGGTACAATGGACAATTTCAGGCCACTACTAACAAACCTAGCATGAATGGGAACGTCCTTGTTGTTTTTATTATTTGGTTGTCGGGCTCCGCTATTGAGATTTGTGTATTTGTATTTGAAATGTATAGCAGAATTTACAAAATTCTCGTCATAGTAACAACAAAATGTGGTAAAGTTTTGCATAAATGCTTCTGCTTTGGGAACACTATACTTATTTATCGGTCAACTGATTCGAACAAACCTGAGAAAATGCTTAAGAGTTTATTTATGGAACGTGGTAACGGTAAACTCTTCGCAAAGAGAACAAACTGAAATGACATGAGCTATTTTTGAATCATAACACTATTTAAAAAAACAGTATATTTAACAGTATATTTATATAGTGTATAACAAATTATGAAACTACGAAATAATTAGTGTAACAATAAAGAACTAAGTTATAATTTTTTTCAGTAAAATTTTCAATAATTACGGCCTTTAGACAAACCAAATCATTCCTCGACAAGTGGAAATATTATAATCTATTGGATTTTTTGAGTTGTATAAAACAAATTGCTTGAATACGTTTATTCGTTTCCTCTATAAATTAGCCATTGTTTGCCTAATGTCCTAGTGACTTTCAATAAAAACACGTTTATACAAGTTACTAGTAAATCGCACTCGTAGAAGTTCATAATGATTACTGAACATAGTTATGTCTAACACAAATATCAAGCAAAACCTTTTGTCTATTTGGTTATGAGACCATTAAAGATTGCGAGGATGTACGCAATTCCTTAGAACGACCTTAATCACACCAATTATACGTAATGAGTTGCGATTGTGTGAATGTTATTCTTAATGAGTGGATTGGTCAAAAGAAGTTCACAATTGATAGTGGTTAACTTATTTGTTGAGAATTTAATAAAAGCCTGTAAATATAATGAAAATCCATTATAAATTAACAACGCTTCTTTGCTCTCTCCTCCAATTATTGTACATTTACACAAATCCCACAACCGCACTTAACTGCGATGGTGTTGTCTCAGAAGAGCTCAAAACTGAAATCCAAGGTTACCAAGAAACTGCCACCAAAATCATAGAAACCGTAATGTCAGGATCGTTCAAAGGTCGCACGTATAAAGACACGGGGACATTTGTTGACCAATTTGGACCTCGATTCCCGGGAACAAAATCTTTAGAGAAATCAATTGACTGGGCTATTAGTCGTTTTAAAACAGACAAGCTTGACAATGTGACAACGGAAAACGTCAAGGTTATCCGTTGGGTTAGGTGAATCTTTTACTTTACTTGAATATAAAATATATCCAAATTCTTAAAGCACTACCGTCTAAACTTTTAAAACATCTAATTTTATTTCAGAGGTGAAGAAAGCGCAATGATGGTTACACCTCGCGAAAAAGTTCTAAGAATATTTGGTTTAGGTCTTGGTGTTGCAACACCCCCCGGGGGTATTTATGCTCAGGCCATAGTAGTTCGAACATTTGATGAACTAGAACAACGAAAGAAAGAAGTACCAGGAAAAATCGTCGTATTTAATCAGGAATACGGCTCAGATTACTATATTACAGTAAGTTATAGAAATAGAGGACCATCGAAAGCAGCAAGTCTTGGCGCTCTAGCCACACTAGTTCGAAGTATCACTCCGTTCTCCATAAACAGCCCACACACAGGACAAGTCTACTACGATAACGATACGGATACAAAACAAATTCCTTGTGGAACCTTAACACCTGAAGATGCCATGCTATTGTGGCGATTAGATCAATCTGGTCACAATATAACAATTAAGTTAAATTTACAAGCACACTTTGAAGTTCCCTGGAATTCCAGAAACGTTTGGGGAGATTTTACGGGAAAGGAAAAGGCTGATAAATTTGTTTTGTCTTCTTGTCATATTGACTCTTGGGATATTGGCGAAGGTGTAATGGACGATGCTGGCGGATGTATGCTTTCCTTAGAAACACTTAATATATTCCAACATTTGGGTTTAAGACCGAAACGGACGTTAAGAATTATTTGGTTTACTTCGGAAGAGTTGTCAATGACGGGAGCAAGAGAATGGGTGGTAAAGCATATCGGTGAATTAGACAGTATAAACGCTATAATGGAATCGGACCATGGATTGTTTAAACCTTTGGGTTTGGACTATATTGGGGTGGAAAAGGGGGCGTGTATTTTAAAAGAGGTTTTAAATTTGGCCAGTGCACTTAACGTGACGCAGATTAAACAGAAGGAGAAGTTGGCTTGGACGACGCAGTTAGATCTAACGGCGTTTTCTCAAGAGGGTGTTCCGGGTATATTGTTAAATGCAACTAATGAGAAGTATATGTGGTTTCATCATTCGGAGGGGGATACGCTGTCGGTTTATACACCTGATGAGGTGGATCAGTGTTTGGCGGTTTGGGCGGTGGCGACTTATGTTATTGCAGATTTGAGTGTTGATTTGCCTAGAAAATAAGGTACGGCAGATTAATACAGATATACTTTGGGATCTTTAAGTGTATTTTCTAAAGCTAAAAATAAAGTATTTATAAACCAGTTTTCAAAATAAGTATTTAATTTCTTTATATCATTTGCTGGTCATTATTATTTGCACAGTTATTGCCTAAATCTTACTTTGAATTTAAATATTTGAGTTTAAATGGTGAAACCTATCCGGCGTTTGTGTGAGGCTACTACTTGTAAATTTTAAGTTTAAAAAGTCTTCCCTCATTCTTACACTCTTAACTTTGCTAATCCAAAGATATGTATTTCTTTCAGCATGGCTTGCGTATCATAAGCGTAAAGGTTATGTGTGTATATTACAAAAAACCACTTGGGATTCAAACCATATTAAGCACAGTTTGTCTTTATATCTCTGATACAGCTTGTATTCACCATAGTAAATTTTGAGTACTCCGCATGAAATAGTTTTCCCAATAAAATCGCGTTTGTTATAAGAACCCTGTTTGCCATTTGTCCTATTTATCTTACAGGGAAACGCTCCTTGATGTGTATTGAGTTGGGACAAGTATTTACAACTGTTAAAATTTCCTTGTCATTCAGATAAATAAATCTATTGTTTTGGGCTTTTGTGGGCTGGGTTTTATTGATATAACTTTTACAGAATATCAAACGATGCTAGATGCTATAGTAAGTAGTAACGATCACATTAAAAATTTACAAGAATACTGTAATTCCTACCGTCAAAACATAGATGACACGCTGTCATTCAAATATGAAAATTTAATCATACACCAGCATGGTATGAAAGAATTATCCACTAATGGCTTCACCATAAATAAAGATTAAATCAACTAGTTTGTAATTGTATTGTTTTTATTAATAATAAATGCCGACAACTTTCATTAACTATTAGGATATATTTAAACTACAGTAAATGTTTGCAATGTTGTTTCTTATCTACAAATATCGCTTCAATATTACATCGTTTGTTAAAAATTCTTCAGCGATGAATTTGTAAATAATCAATAATTTGGAATGAGCCATTATATAACTTTTAATGCTTTTCCGAAAATGTTATTCATAAATCCGTCATGGTTTATGAAACAATATTGATTTAAACTTTGGTTTTTTTTATGTAAAATGTGTACTGAAATTTAACAGTACTCATCCATCTGTTTAAACTATAATTTATATGGTTTTTATGGATGTGCTGTCAGCAAGAGTACATTAACGCTCAATGTCATCGCAAACTGAAGACAATTTAGTGGCGTTAGTTCATCCACAAAATTTACCGAACCAATCATAACCTTCAAGCAGGCGCATGATCTATAAAACCTGGGTTCCCATTTTCGATCTATAACTGACAAGGAAGTTGTCGTTCTGCATTTCATGGTATTTAAAATCTTTTCCGATTTACTGTAAATTGTCGCTATTTGACCCAGAATCACCAAAACTACTAGAAAGCAATCTGTCAAAAGAAGGGAAAGTGTTGCCAGGAACAACATGTCTGAATTAGTGCTTCTGACTAATGTGGATAAAGCAAAAGCGCTTATTAAAGTTGTCAATGACACTATCACAGGAATTAGTGAGCCCTTTTGCAATTCATTCAGCATTCCAGTTAAAAGTTGAAGGCTCCTAAATATCATACCTCGTTGGTATATGGAAACATTTCGTTCGTCTTGATGTGCTGAACAAAGCTCTGTAAAACTACAAAAAATAATACATTTCATAGATTTGAAATCTTGACGTTGTAAAGAAATATTTAAATGTAAACTTACTATTCAAGATTTGCCAGCATTGAGGTAATACTTAAATTGTGAATTACTCCAACCACAAAAGCGGTGGCCGAAATAACCAATAACCATAGCCAAAAGTTATAGATCATTACAATTAGCTTTATTCCTTGCACAATAGTTCCATCCATTTTGCCAAATTCAGGTATTGACCAGTATCCTGCCAAAGAAGGTTTCGAAGGGTTATTCCAATGTAGACCAAAGGAAGCTACAGTCGGAACAACAGCTTGTGTAACAAATACTGCTTTCACAATGATAGAACTCAAGACTTCTTGAACTGACATGTTCTTAATCCTTTTTTGTACTTTGGGAAATGTTTCATCAAACTGAACAAGAGCATTTACAAATGCTGCAATCTGAGGTGCTCTTCTTTGACAAAAGTGAAAATGAAAATTGAACAATGTCAGTAGAACAAGAAGCAGCCAAAAAAGTGTGACTTCGTGTTGACTGGTTCGACTTCCTGAGATTTGGGTTTGAATTATTTGGCCAAATATCAGTAATGTTGATACTGTTGCAATGCAGGATTTTGCTGTTGACCAACGTATTCTCTTTTTACGTTTGATACATTGTAGTAGTTTAGTACAAGGTTGAGACTTATTTGTGGATGTCCACTTGATTGGAACTGAGTGTAAGGGACCGGAAACTTTGAGGTTACTTCCAAAGTATTTTATTATTGCTGCCATTTTATACAAAGGAAAGTTAAATAGAAACTTCAAAAGACCATTTGAGATACTCTGACCTATCAACGAATAGTTCCTAAAGTTGAATAAATGAATGTCTTCGAAAAACGGCAAATACAACAACGTTTGTAGAAAGTTTGTAATAATTCCATTTTGATAGTAATCGTACATCGAAACTGAATAAAGTTTACTACATTCACGTGTAGAACATAATTTATCCTAAATGAATTTACTTATTTTACTTTGTTTTTCGGAATTTCACTAATATTTAGTTACATGAAGTGTTGTGTAACTTGATATGGATACCAATTCATAAGGAACATTATAAAATTTTACAAACAGTAAACGCCTACTTTTGAACTTAAGACAGACAAAACTGTACTCAATATAGATTTTTTCGGATGACACGAGGCAAATATAATCTATACTATATAGAAAGACTGTCAACAACTCACATTGGGGTCATCCGTACAATACGTTGTAGTGAGTGGGGAATTTTTAGGCAGTAAACCTTTTGTAAGACTGCAGTGCATTAATGATGACTGCATGAATGCACTTATCCAATTTAAAAGAAAAGCGCATATTGCATACACCAACAGTGAATGACCCCATATCCCTTCACTGCCTTTGCATCATCATCATCATATCATCAACAACACACAACAGTGCAATGGAATTATTTAGCTTGCAATACAAAAAATAGTGAAGGTAAGTGAACTCATACAACTTTTTAAGTGTGAGGCTGGGCAAATTGAGAAAATGTCAGAAAAGTCTAGGACAACTTGATAAAATGCTATAAAAGGCTGGACACTTAATAAATACTGTAAAAGGCTGGGGCTACTTGGGAAATTGCCTGATAAGGCTAGGGCAACCGTTTTACACTGCTCGCATAGCGTGCTGGCGGTTTCTAGTCATTTAAGAACATCTGAATATTTACAAAAGACGATTATCCCTGACACACCCTTGTATACTTATATTTCTAACTTTCTCATTAATAATTCATTAATATTGTGTAGTTCGATTTTGATGACAATCCATATAAAATATCATCAACTGATTACACAAGTGGCTCTAAATTTATGTAACAACTTTGGCTAATGATCTTAATCTTGACATGATCGTACAGCAAAGCAATATGAAGAGTTTCAGAATAGAGTTAAATTTAGTTCACAACATAACTAAACCTGTTTTTTTATTTCAACTACAAGTCGAACATTTAAACTTTGATCAGACCATACTGTAATGAAAAAATATTTGGTTATATGTTAATAAATAAAATCGAGATAAGAATATGGGACTAAAATTATTCAAATTACTGACTAATATATCTTTATTTATATTTTAGCTTTCTCATTGATAATCCATCACTAATACACATATAATCGTGTTATAATGAACTACTGAACATTGCTTTAGGTAGAAAAGATGTTAACAAAATTCCCAATGTAAATGTTACATTCAAACCTGATCATGTAATTTGTGCAGAGTGCTGATGCTTTATTATGAAAGTAGTTTTAATTGAGTAGAACAAGAGGTTTGCGTGTCAGAAATTAAAAAAAAAATGTGCAACAAATTCGGACTGTACAAATAGATAAAACGGATAAAAAAACAGTTTCCAGTATTGTATATTTATTTAAATTTTAAACATAAAATGATTAGATTAGAGCGCTTATTGCGGCCTGGAATTCATCAGTTTGAATACTCAAAAGGTTTTCATTTCTCATTAGCCTTCCAATGTGCATCATCTCAATAGCCTTGTCTGGTTTATGCTTGTGAATGTAGTAAGCGACTAGTGATGCTGCTGCATTTCCGTCCCCTAACTCGACTGCTTTTATCCAACAACGCTCTGCCATTTCTTCGTCCAAAGGAATACCCTTTCCATTTGCATAAAGATTTCCCAACGCATTTGCAGCAAACCCGGCTCCATTCTCCATAGCTTTTTTGTACCAAGCTGCTGCTTTCTTTAAATTCTGATCAACTCCTCCGGCGCCCTCTGCATACAGAGTCCCAATACTATATTGTGAATAGGCCACTCCAACATTGCATCCTAATGGAGTCAAAGGACCTGAATCATATGGATCCATTTTTGCTACACGTCGGTATATCTCCATTGCCTTCTCAACGTTTTGGTCCACACCACGACCAAAGTGATAACATTTCCCTAGGTTAAATGAACCCTCAGTGTTGCCAATTCTATCCGCCTTGGCATAATGCTTAATAGCTTCAGCAAAATCTTGTGGAGCATCCCATCCAGCAAAGTGAACGTGGCCTCGAAGAACATGGTCCTGTCCTGGAATAACTTTACCAATATTTGTGAAGAAGGATTTTGATTGACCAGCTACCATTTTGATTTCCGTTTGCTCCTCCAAAGCTGTAAATTGTTCATCCAGATTTAGAGAAAGTAAAAGTAAACTCATGTGTTCTTCATTGCAATTCATTCCAGCTAATATTTTGCAGCATTTCATGTCTCTTTTTACCTGTTTTGGTACAGGTGTGCCGGCAAGTGCTAATTCAAAATAGTGAATAGCGTTAGGTAGGTCTTGTTTCTTTCGGTGGTACTGTCCAGCCAAGTAATTAGCAAACCATGAAGACCTGTTTAGCTCTAGAGCCTTCATAACATCAGGTAGTACCTGGCTAATGAAATCGTTTCCAGTTTCAGATGAATATTTGAGGTAACACGCCGCCCGCTTCTCAAAAGCTTCACCACGATGTTCTGGTAACAAACTTGGTGTGTTCAAAGCATCCGTATAGATTTCGATTGCGTTATCAAAACTATTCTTCTTCATGAACGTTTCTGCCTCTGCATACAAAGCTTTGGCACGTTCTACAGCTTTTGTCGATGATGTCACGCCAGATAGTTCAATGAGCTTGTCAATTCCTTTTTCGTCCATTCCTAAAGTTGTAAGGCTTTCTCTCAGGTCTCCTGAATGTTTTTCGTATTCAGCTTGCGTGCAGTTTCTGGAAGCGTACTCGTCTTCTCCATTTATATTATTCCCAATGTCGTCATGAGCAAGTATATTGCGGATATTTTTCAGTTTGCGGATAGCCTCGTTTTCTTGCTTAGATTTTTCAGTTGACTGCAGCAGTAAAACATCGGATAGTAACGACATATCCCATTCTGCTAAGAATTTTGCTTGTAATACTGTTTGTTGAAAATCCTTTAATGGACATTTATTTCTTTTAGAATCACGTGGAATAAGACTTTTAAGAAGCTTGTCCTTGTGATATTTGTCATCCACCCAGTCTGATTTCGCTTGTTCCTTCCAACGGATTTTGAAAACTTCCCGAAGGTGAGAAGATGAGCTTAAGACCATGTTGTCAAGTTTGTAGTAAAGTTCTTCCGTTGAGTAGGCAACCATTTTGTATTGGTTTACCTGGAATAGTTAAATCTTATGCACAGTTAATTATATTTCGAACGGATCACTAATTTAAAATATAATGTTTAGTGATAGCTTACCCGTTGTTTTGGGGAAAGCAAAATATGTGTAATCTGAGGTTGTCATTTACGTTTTGCCTAAAATTTCAAAAGATTTTCGAATTCCCAGAAATACTTTGAAAGCGAATCAGTGTATTGTATCAACTTATTTTTTACCTCGAACTGATGTGGGTCTGTCTGTCAGGCTTTTTAATGCAGCATGGCAATTTGTACCCTAAATTGACCTATATTGCATTCAAAATATTGATCTTTGTTTTAACCACTAAAATTATTCAAAACACACGAGTCAGCGAATATTTAAAACATTGACATTAATTGAGGAATACCGATTAATATATTTTTCCAGCTTACCAGTCCTTTATGATTGCAACTAGGTGGTAAAAATGTACACAATTAAAACCTTTCAGATACAACGGAGTCCTTGTTTACATGACAAAACGTTTAGCATTAAACACAAGTTCGACTATTTCGAGGACTTACAAATAAGTATATTTTAATGTAACAATATTCGTTATAACGTTTTGCTTTAAATTTAAGAACAATTTTAGTATTAGCTTCAAGAAGTTATCCTTTTGTTATTAAAGTTATAAGCCGTTACAGAAAATTTTAATCTAGATGTTGTTAAGGCTTTACCCACAATACTCAATATTTAATACTCAAGTTTGTCGATTAAACTGACTGACTGATATTTTTGACAAAAGAGAATACATATTTATTTATAAAATCTGAAATCAAACCTTTATGAACCGTAAATTTCATGTTATACAAGTATAAAGACATAAAAATGAAAACGTTATGGTAAGCTGATAACAAATGACAATTCGCTGATAAGTAGTTTATTAACCTGGACATCCAAACTCCAAACATGATGTTTTTTTTCCATACATTTTAAAGATTAAATTAAAGTTGTCGTTTCTTTTTATTTTCAATTATGTATAAAAATCGTTTTGATTAGAATTCACTACATTACACAAGTTGCACTGGATGTTCGTGATAGAACAATATTTCTAATGATTTAAAATATGTCTAAAGCATAAATACATATGTATATTGTGGGTTTTGTTTAACGTATACATATGTTTTACTTTGACTTATAGATAATTGATAACCATCAAATATACTATCAGATAGTTAATACAACGTTTATTTCACTTATGTACACATAAATTGTTTAAAATGGGGTTTCCCACAAGAAAAGGCTACATATACACAGCTGGCAACATTTGATTACAACATTAAATTTATACGTAAAATTTAGTCAAAGATAACAGTACGAACGTCAGTGGGGATCAACAACATGATTGATAATGTCATATTATTTGAAAAACGATTATTTTTGCTGCAAAACAATTCATTTATTGTGCAATGGCAAACTCGCATTGTCCAGTAATTTTCCAGCAGGCTATTAGACCTACGATTGTGTAAATATTTTATAACCTTCTAGTTCAATGGTTTATTTAAGTGAAAGTGAGGAAGTATCGAATTTTATGCTAAATTTAAAAAACGTACTAAATTGCACAGAATCTAGTTATAATCATACTTAGAGATCATTTGTAATATTTAGCGTGTGCACGTTTTGATTTTTTGATTAACCAAAAATTGCAAGCTTTCAAAGTATCTTTAACATGACTGCCAGACATACAAAGTAAAACCAACATAAAAACTTATATCTTCCATTTAACCGTGTTAACGATTTTTCCTTATCAGTTGTTCAAACAAATACAACTTACTTGATAACACGAACATTAATGACCCTCTTTTTGTTAAACAACACACTTTTGTAAAATTGAAGTTTATAAATTTCTTCGTATTGGTCAACAAATGAAACGTTTTTGAGACTCTTCCGTATAAAAAGGCGTATACTCGTGTTGCTTATTCATCAGTTGTGTTTTTACATTCATGAAACCAGGATAATCAACTATTTTGAACAAGGTCTCGTTTTTGAATAAGATAACTTCGATAACGAACAGGTAAAGTGCAGCCTTTTTACCATCGGAAGCTATATCAATGTAATCACTTCAAACACTGTACTTCTTTAAACTGTATTCATGGAAGAAAAATAGCAATATAATTTGTATTTTAATTCTATCAGTAGGTCAGGAAAGAATGGATACACTTTCAGACGCAGACCGGTATTACATGCTAGATACCATTATCCTTGGCTCATGCCAACACCTCCGAAATGTCTTTAAAATCCACTGGAAACAACAAACAAAAGAAGAATGGGTAAACAACGACGATCAAAAGGAAAAGCTCCTATTGAGTTTGCCATTATCAAAAACAAGAAAATGCTCGCTACCACCAACCCAACAAAAATTTATCAAAGAAAAGTCCTTAGGGAGCTGGGATATGACTTTGATAGCCGCTATTCTTTCACTTCTTTTTAAAAGCAACGATGAAATTTGCAAAGCCGTCAAAAATCTAAAAACATTAAGAAATTCATTTGCACATGTCGGCACAGGAAAAACGTCACCAGGAAATGAAGGAGCAACATGTTTCAGGAAATGTACAGCAGAGGAGTTTGAAAAGTCCGTAAAGGAAATAAAGGAAAGCCTTCTTGCTTTAAGAATGGGAGCCGGTGAAATCAACAAGATGCTTGAAAAACCAGGTGAAACGTTGTCCTTCAAGGCTCTGAAGAGAGTACAAAACTTGTATAGAGAGGCGGAAGAGCTGATTAAATTAAAAGAAATCGATCAAGCTGTTGAACGTTGTTCAGATGCGATTGGTACACCAAACTTATTGCCTGAACATCTTGGAGAAGCTTACGAGAAACGAACTGAATTTTATCTGATCAAATTGAGAAGTCAGCCAATGGACGACGAACTTAAAAATAGATTCCAACTTGATATTCACAAGGCCTTAGAAATAAACAGCTCTTCTTGGAAGGCTTGTTACCTAGCAGCTCAGTACCATCAACTTGAGAACAAACTTTCTTTAGCAATTGAGTATTATAAAACTGCATTAGAATTATCCCCAGGTCACAAAGAGGTCAAACATAGTATGGAACTATGTAAATGGTATAATGCCTTGCAACAAAGGCATGACCATTTTAACCATCTTCCTATGAACGAGCAAGAACGTGTAAACGATTGGATAGAAAAGACGGGGATACATATGACTGAAGAGGAGTACACTAAAAGTCAACGAGAGTCGGCTGGAAGATACATCCCAGGACAGGATCACGTGTTCATGGGTCACCAGTATCGTTTCGGTTGGTGGAAAGAGGAAAAAGATTACGAACAAGCTGCCAAGCATTACGCTAAAGCTGACGAAATTGGAAATCCAGAAGGCTCCTATAATCTTGCACAATGCTATTTGGAAGGAAATGGAGTAGAGCGAGATATTGAAAAAGCTTTGGCTATATTTGGAAGAGTAGCCCAAATGGATGAGAATACAGTTGGAACATATACATATTTAGGGAAAAATGTAGGAGTGGCAGCAGCAAAGTATACAATTGGTTTGTTTTATGGCAATTGGATATTTTTTGAGAAAGATTCCGCGGAAGCAGCGGTTTGGTATAAGAAGGCAATGGAGACTGGGATCGGACATGCGGCTAATAATTTAGCGAGACTGTATGCAAGCGGAAATGGTGTTCCTCGGGATGAAAAAATGGCAGAGATGTGTTGGAAGCAAGGGGTTAACTTGAGAGAACTTAATTCGGCGACATCTTTAGTACAATGTTATCTTAATCAGCTGGAGCCGGAATTGGCTTTAAACTGGCTTAACATTGGGAGAGAAATGGGAAATTATTGGTTAATACAACGTTCGGATGAGAAATTTGACATGGTGCTACAAGAAATAAAAGCACAAAGAGAACATATGATTCCAGAAGTTATTTTCTTTGAAATTAGGTATGGATTGGATACAAAAGGCTTATTGTTTGGAGAAAGATTGGCACGCTTGCATAATTTTGAAATCAATCGTTTCGTAAGATTTCCAAGAAGCGTAATTGAAACGAAGAAGTATCTGCAAAGCCCTGTGAGAAAGGAACATATTCTTACATTTCGGCAACATTTGAGAAGTTTCCAGTCTCGTTCTGGTAAAAGTATTTCTATTGGTACAACTCATCCACCAAAATATCGGCAACTAGTACCAAATTTGTTATCTGTGGAAAAGCAAATTTACTTGAACGAAATGAATCCGACAGTGGACAACATATTTGAAGATGGAATACTCTACTTGACTATCATAGATGATCCGATTCAAAGTGTCTTTTCAATTTATTTGATTGCCGAAGATGATAATGGAGATACAACACGTCTGTACATTTATAATGAAGTCAGGGATAAGGAAACTTTAGACAGGTTTCAAGCTGGCTGCAGAATTTGTATTAGAAATCCATACATGCGGATTGGAGCAGCAAGTATTAACCATGGAATCCGAAATGATGAGCCTTTGTGTATAACATATTTACAGAAAGTCGAAAAAATGTGTAGATTTTGTGGAGAAGGAAATGCACAACGAAAGTGTACAATTTGCAAACGACCGTATTGTTCCAGGGAATGTCAGAAGTTGGACTGGAAAATGTTTCAGCACAAGCTAATATGTTCTCGTAAGTAGTGAGTTAATATTCATAACAATTTAATGTTTTAACAAATTATATTTTACACTTTAATTTTTAATGCTTTAGGTAAAATACACCAGTACAACTACCGTACAGAAACAGTATTTGAATTCAATGTGGACAGGCTCATTTCAAACCTACTGAGTATATGTAATATATGTTAGCAACGATAGTATATTATATTTTAATACAATAGTGAATTTTTAGGTTTAAAATTTAGGCTTTCATTACCATACAAGCTTTGTACAAGTACAGCATAAATAATAAAACTAAAATTAGTAAATGTTTATGGACATTATTTGCTGTAAAGGTCCTAAAATATACGAAATAAAGCTTTATGTACCGAAAATATTATATATAAATATTAAATTCTATATACATGTAACATGTGTATGCATATACAATTCTCCAAGCCAAGCACATACGAATGAGGACAAATAAGGTTTCAATAAAAACCTAGAACAGTCGAATAAAAGAAGTTATTCATTCACATATTATTTGGTTCAACATGTCATGTTGCTGTAAACTGTTCACGTTCACGTGATCCTACTTAAAAGACAAAATATGTAAGCAAGCCTAAAATTAAAGAATGGGGGAATTGATACATGAATCTGCTGTAAAGGTAAGATGAACTCATAAAAAGCATTTTCATTATAAAACAGCTTTATATTTCTTAGCTTTGTTTGCCAGACCTAACTTGTAAGTACCTAGAGTAACATTTATAAGCATTCAAGTAATAACAAATGTATACGTTTATACATGACAAAATCGTCTTTCTTGTACTAAATATATGTTTTATGTATTGCCAAGTTGTATTAAGTAGGATGCGATGGAAAACTAATGCTTAATGATAAATGAAAACAAGTAAAATACATTATGTTTAAATGCGGTTTAGTAGCACAACGGTATACAATGGTAATGGAAATCCAAACTGCTAGTTCCCTTATCCCACCCTTCAGCATTGACGTGAACATATGCGAACTCATACAGAAAGGACAAATCGTAGTCACTACATATATCATAAAATGTACTAGGATAAGCTTTAGCAGCTGAAAAATGTTTCTTAAGATAAATAACGACTGACTGCAAGCTTGTTAGTAATGTGCATATAAGCTACTGGGGATTAGTGTGTGTACGTGTGCATGAGTGCATTATGATAAATAAATGCTACTGCAACAATATCAATATAAAGTTATTTTTTCACTTGTGTAAAGCAATTTCTCATAGAAGTTTTTTTTCTCATTAATCAGTATTCAGCTGTCGTGGCAAGTGATTAAACTATTAGATACAAAAAAGTGCTCAGAATTACAATATTTAGCAGAACTATGTAACATTTTAGTAAGCAGTAAACCATTCAAAATATCAGGTAAATTCTTTTAAAGTAGCAGAAATTTATACACTTTCCTTGTTCTCTATTTTCTTGAATAGCAGTTCGTAACAGTTTACATAAATATATTTGTAATTTAATCTGGCAATTTTATATGGCAAAATCTTAAAGGAGTCTAGCGCCATAAAGTATCTGTTACTTGTAGTGCACCAAGGTGAGTTAAGATACTTTAATATAATAATATCAACTTAAATCGCAATTTGGTATATTTTTAAAGTTAAAAAGTGCTGGTTAGATGCATGTGCACTTTTCCTTATTTGTGCACTGCTTAAAATTCTTTCCTGATTATTAAGCTTATATGGACAAATTATTAAGCATTTTCTCTAAATACTAACAGTTATGTAGCCCAAATGACTCAAATCAGCAGTTTGTAGTATTTTTTGGTGTAGTATTTTTAAACTTATTATCGTTAAAAATACTATAAGCGTATATCAAGCTATAATAGGATATATCGTACATTAGTGTAGCAAAATCTATATCTTATCTAATGTTCTCTTATTGGTAAAATCCAAGATATTATTTTCATGAAATTATTAGTAATTTGACTCACATCTTCTCCACAGTTTGCTCAAGATGAGTCCCTGTTCAGACGAGGAGTACTTCTACAAGTTGAACAATATAATTATCAGATCAACACAGTATCTTCGCCAAATATTTAAGCAGAGATGGAAG
>JAQFZG010000896.1:0-25556 GCA_034695465.1 Entomobrya nicoleti | reverse complement strand
AAAAGATGTAACTTTATTAACCAACTTGATCCTGAAATTAATGAGATTGATCCAACAATTGGTGTGGATGAACGAAAAGACAACAAAATTACAAACTCATGTTTAGAATTTTTAAAGGATCAGGATGATATTAACGTTGGCAGTAAAACCCCTAAATGCAGTTATAAAGACGACTACGAAATCTCTGAAAACGAACCATTAAAGTCCACTGATTTATTATATTGGGCGTTTCAAGTTTCTTTGGGAATGGAATACCTGTCCTCAAAAAGCGTAGAAATAATAGCTTTTTATTTTCGTTTCCATTTCATATGACATATTATAAAGAATTTTAATTGTATGCTTAATTTGTCATAGGTGTTACATGGAGACCTAGCGGCTAGAAATGTGCTGCTAACAGAAAATAAAATAGCTAAAATTTGTGACTTTGGTTATGCAAGAGAATTGGGGAAAAACTATGACTATAAAAAGAACACCCAGGTATCCCAAAACTATTTTACATATTTTTTACAATCCAAAATATTGATTAAAAAGATGATTTAATTTTACAGGGTGTTTTGTTGCCATCAAAATGGATGGCTGTCGAATCTATATTTTCGGGTATATTTTCCACCAAATCGGATGTCTGGTCATTTGGAGTATTTTTATGGGAACTGTTCACACTTGGGAAGAAGCCATATCCAGGTAGAGTTAAGAGAAAATCACACAACTGTTGAGATATATTAATTCATGAAATTATGTCTTCATACTCAGGATTAGAAGTAGACGAACAGTTTCGAGAACAAATCTATCAAGGTTACCGGATGGCAAAACCTGAATATGCTCCAAGTACATTGTACCGGATAATGACAAATTGCTGGCAGTATGAACCTACAGAACGACCTTCATTTTCAGAATTGTCAATTGAGTTAAAAGAATTGATATCAAAAGTAGAGCAGAAATGTTTTAATTATTGCGAGTAGGCACCTAGTCTATTGTTTATTGGAGCATAACAATTTAATGAAGAAATTTTGATGATATTCATCCGTTTATGGACACTGGTTAACAGTCAACGCAAAATTTTGCTTCATTTTTACGCAATCATGTATGCTGGATTAGACATTTTAAATCATTTTAGCAAGAAATTAACTAGTTTCCTGTAAGAATGACATTGACTACAATGGTGACGTTTATTGTACAGATATAAGCAACCGCCAAATTGATGCCCGTTATATGCATTCTTTAAAAATTCGAATTTAAGGAAATTTTCTGTTTATTAAACTGTTTAAAACTAAAATTTCATTTATGTATCGAATTTTTGCAACCAGCATACATTTTAAATCAAGCATTGCGATAAGCTTTAATATTCTTGTTGGACCAAACAGCCTCCTGTGCCTTTCTCACGTGAGGATACCCATTCAGTACGTCTGGGTTTCCAGCAACTTGAATCATTTGTTTTAAAAAGTCCGCAACGGCAATATCAGCCCATGTCATGTTTTTGCCGATATACCACGAGCCTTCATTTTCGATTTTCATTTTGTTCAATCTTCCCAAGAGTTTAGGGAAAGATTTTTTCACGAAATTTTCCCTTTTCTCGGACTTTTTAACTGGATCCTGCTCGTGGTAGACAAAATCGAAATAAACTGCAAACAAATATACACACATTAGTTTGGCTCCATAAATGTAATAAAAATAATAGCTTAGTGAACCTACGGTCAACCTGATCCAGCACAATATCCACAAGCTCGTCACATCTGGCATCCTCCCATTCATCAGAACCACCCAACTTGAATTTTCGAGCAAGATACTTGTGAATTGCTCTACTTTGTGTTAGTGTTTTGTCCCCAATTTGTAAAACGGGTAGTTGTCCGCCTTCCAAAGCTATTAATTTAGGAAAAATTATAGAGTTAAGGGGTACTTAAAATTAATTTAAATATATTTATAAAGTTATTACTTGATTTTACTGATGGCCAGTCCGCAAAACTAACACGGATATCCGTAAATTTCACATCTGCTGCAGCAAACATTAACCGAATTGGCTCACCACGACCATCAAGGTCAAAATATGTAAGCTTGTACATTTTTGTTTTATAACTGGCAATTATACTATGTTTCCTTGGCAACAACCTTTGCTTGTATGACTGCAATAAATTTCGAACAGCACGTATATATGGAATGCTAAAGATCTAGTGCCGAGTTTATTGCAGTATGGCAGAAAAACGCTCAAAAGTATGTAATATCCTTATCTGAAAAAGATTACACAAGAGATAATCATTCGAAAATATGTGTATAAATATTTGAGAGTTATGGGTAAATAGAAAACCATTATTAATTATAAGTACAATGTATGGTCTGACCAAAGAGCCATTACGAATGTGTCTTAAATATTTTTCAGTACAACCGAAAAGTCATTAAACAGCACTTGAATCGGCACTTTGGTAGTAGTCAAATATTATGTAACCTTTAAAAAATGAAATCCAAAGTTAGCCTTATAGCTACACAGGACATTATCAGTTTTATGCGTGGCTACTGAAATATTTCAGTGTAACATAAGCACAGCACATTATTATTAAGTGTTACCTGACCATGTAACACAATCCATTGCGACATGCCAACTGAAAATACGCATAACATGTTTTCAAGACCATTTATGACCAAAACATTCAATGCTTATAAAAAATCATTTAGATGCTATAAACTTATCACGTTATCAAATCAAGCTTCAATTGGTTAAATACTACTAACCAACTTTCACTTGCACAAAATTACTTTAAATATATTAAACTTAATAATTTGGCTTATAAGAGATTCATTTTATGAATTAAGATGCACGGTTACCTACAAAAGTCATCTCTAAGTTATCTAAATTTGAAGTGATAATACCTATGAAATGATACTATATTATAGATTATAGACTAACTTATAGACATATGAAATGAGATGAGGTTAAAAGGCCATTTATAGAATTTTATTTAATATTTTTGCATGTATATTTTTTTTGTTTATTTGCTAACGTAGTTTAATGGAACAGAAACTTTGTATTAAATAAATAAAATAGGTTCAATTTGTCATAAGCATGTTCTTCTACTTGTCTGTGAAATTAGTTTTGTAGACATTAGTGCTTAAAATCAAAACATTTCTAAATAGACGAATATTCTAACAATGACGTTTCTGAGTATAATACGGTCGTAATATCATATAATAGTAAACGTGTTTCCTAGCTTTTAATTTATGGATTCAATTCAATACGCTTTTTTAATGTCAGACGTTCAGAACGAATTGCTTCTGAGAAATCCAGTTTTGGATAAGTGTGCGTGCAAAAATCCTTATAAATCATAGGATTGTATTGCAAGACAGAAAAGAAACAATGAAAAATAAACTATTTATTTTTGCTGAGAAAACAATAATTTGTTTTACAGGAACTTCTATGAAATCTGCAGTTTTAGTACTACCTAAAAAAACGAAACAGTATAAAAGCACCTTAACTTGCCAACTTCTGTAGTTAATTTCACGTTTGCGTTTATTTTGTTTGGCTTGTCATGAATTTCGGACACAATACGATTATGTTAACAACAACAAATATAATTCTCGAATACAGTATGAACTCTTATTATTTATTGAAAGAAGTTATACAATTTTCATGTTTTATCATACAGCCTTTCTATACAAAAAGATCAATATTATATGAATGTTATTATATTTTTGAAAGGATTCCATATGAGTGTCCAACATTTTCCATACATTACTATGTCATATTTGCACCATTTCAGCCATTATTTCAATAGTTTGTTCCAAAAATATAACTCATGTCATTGCTTGTAAAAGGATATAGAAAAATGTGTTATATGTAAGGATAGAGAACCTCATGAAAACTTCCAATTATATCAATTGCAAGGCTGTACGAAAAACTGCTGAGTCTTGGCCATACCAATTTTGTATTGTCTGAACTTAAGGATGGTCAACATTGCATGACCACCCAATTTTGAGCATCAGACCAAACCTTGGACAGCGAGACAATGAACTAGGTTTTCACTATTGGTAATAAGCTGTAAACTATACTGATAATGTATGTAGTAATGGCGTGGCTGCTCATTATCAAATAACGTGTGATTATCAAAATTGCAAAAAAGCTAAGAGAAATAATATCGGATTGTGATGAAATTGATTATCTTAAAATACACGACGTCAAAGAAAATTCACAAGAAAGTAGATCTGATAGTTTAATCCAAGTGGAAGTCACCAGCTTTTGTAAAACTACAAATGAAGAATTTAGTACGTTGGCATCCCAACGGTATCAACTTTCTTAATGAATACAGCCATGTCGATAATTTAAATGGAATTGTATTTAATAAAGTACATGAAATAAAACGTTTTGGAAGTCATATTCCATGCACGACATCATTTCTACATGAATTATACATTGGTAATCAATCAAGCATTGCGATAAGCTTTAATATTCTTGTTTGACCATACAGCCTCTTGTGCTTTCCTCACGTGGGGATACCCATTCAGTATATCTGGAATTCCAGCAACTTGAATCATTTGTTTTAAAAAGTCCGCAACGGCAATATCAGCCCATGTCATGGTTTTACCGATGTAAAACGAGCCTTCGTTTTCGATTTTCATTTTGTTCAATCTCTCCAAAAGTTTAGGAAAAGATGTTTTGACGAAATTTTCCCTTTTCTCGGACTTTTTAACTGGATCCTTCTCGTAGTACATAAACTCGAAGTAAACTGCAAAACAAATATAATTACATTAGTTTGTCTCCATAACTGTAATAAAAACATTAGCTAAGTAAACCTACGGTCGACCTGATCCAGCACAATATCCACAAGCTCGTCACATTTCGCATCCTCCCATTCGTCAGAGCCACCCAACTTGAATTTTCGAGCAAGATACTTGTGAATTGCTCTACTTTGCGTTAGTGTTTTGTCCCCAATTTGTAAAATGGGAAGTTGTCCGCCTTCAATACCTATTAATTTTTTGAATGATAGAATTGAGTGTTTCTCAAAGTTAATTTTAATATATTTATAAAGTTTTTACTTGACTTTACTGAAGGCCAGTCCGCAAAACTAACACGGATATCCGTAAATTTCACATCTGCAGCAGCAAACATTAGTCGAATGGGCTCACCACGACCATCAAGGTCAAAATATGTAAACTTGTACATTTTTGGTTTAAGATTGGCAATTATACTACACTAGTTTCTCTTACAACAACTTTTGTTCGTATGACTGCAATAAATGTTGAACATGATATACTTATTGAATGCTAAATAAATAGTGCTGAATTGATGGTCGTATGGCAGAAGAACTCTCAAAAGTATGCAATATCATTATCTGGAAAAGATTACATCAGAGATCAGCATTCTAAAATATATATACATACTTGAGACTTATGGGTAAACAGCACACCATTGCAAACGAAGCATTACTAAACATAAGTGCAATTTATGGTCTGACCACCGATCCATTACAAATGTATCATAAATATTTTCAATACAACCGAAAGTTCATTAATATCACTTCCATCGGATTTTTGGCCAAAAATTTATATAACCTGTTTAAACAAAGAAATCTGTGGTTGGCCATATTATAACAGAGGACACTAGCTCTAGCATTTATGCGGGGCTACTTAGGTACGTCAATGTTACATAATCACATGATTATGCAATTTTACCTAAGCATGAAAAACAGTTTGATTCAACATGCCAATTGAAACAACTCATCACATATTCTCAAGGCCATGTATGACCCAAACTTTAATGCTTATAAAAATTGTTTACGTATTTCTAACTTCACGTTTATAATAGCAAGCTTCAATTGGTTAAATAATCAGAATCAACTTGTAATGAAATAAAAAATCCGTCTACATAAATCTCACTTAAATGACTTGTGGCTTATAAAAGATTCACTTCATGGATTAAAATACACGGTAACATGTAAAAGTCATCTCTAAACAATTTTTAAACATATGAAATGAGACGAAGTCAAAATGTCATAACTTTTAATTGAATTTAACAGGTTTGGTTTGTGGTAAGTATGTTCTTTTAATATCATAAAGATCCTATGGATGTGAAGTAACAAATTATTTTAATTAACAATATTCATTTTCCGGGTTTGCAAGCTGTTTATATAGTCTGTGAAATGTGTTTCTCGGGCAATAATGATTAAAATCAAAAGAATTCCAAATAAATGGAACAAAATGATTATTCAGTTTCTCAGAATAATACGGCGGTGAAGTCATATTATAATAATTATTATTTCATAACGTTAAATTCATGAATTTTACCGAAGTTGTTTTTATTTAAAAAGATGCAACTCAATTAAAAAGAATTGTTTCTGAGAAATGTAGTTTGGGAGAAGTTTAAAGGTAAAAAAATCACTGACGAATCATGCCTAAATACTATGTGTGCTCCAAATCATGGAAATTACTTTCACCATAAAAAATCACACAATGTTCGTAATTTACTCGACGAAAGCTTTCGATGGCAATATTCAAATGTACACTATGAACAAGGTTTGGACTTTGATCCTTGGGATGAAAATCAACAGATTTTTTGCTCTTGACCTTGGAGGTCATTGATATGTCAAATTTGAACCAAATCCATCAACGCGTTTTGAAAATATCGTCCAAACGACAGACAGACGAACAGACAAACATGATAAAGTCAATACTCGCTTTTAGCTCCGTAATAAACACAATGAATAATAAACCATTTATTCTTTTCTTCGAAATATTGTGTTGCTCTGCATTTGTTTCTCTGAAATTTGCTGGTTTAGTACATAAATAAATATCGAAAGAGTATAAAAGCACCTCACTTCCCTATTTCTGTATTCTGTTTCACTTTTGCGTTAACATTTCTTGGTTTGTCATGAATGTTTTGACTTCATCAAATTCGAACTGAGCTATACCAATATTTTTATAACTGCGAATATATATATATTTGATTGCATTATGATCTCTGAATTGTTCATTGAAAGGAGTAGATCTTGTAACAGTTTTTATATTTAAATATTTAAAAGGGTTTCATTTGAGAATCGACCGTACTCCTATCATTGTCAATTGTAGTTGAACCATTTCAGGCATTAATTTAATGGGTTCATTAAAAAGATAAATCATGCCATTGTGTGTGAAAAGAAATAGACAAGTATGTTACTGTGAGTTTCAAGAAAACGTCCAATTATACCATACCAAGTGCAAGGTTTTATGAGTAACTTGCAGAGTCTCAGCCATGGCTATGACAGTTTATATTTTCTCAAGGATTTTCAAAATTGCATGGTCACTCGATTTTGAAGATTTAACAAAAATTTTGAGAGTGCGACAATGGACTAGTCAGTGGTAGAAGGAAAAACACAAAACTATCATACATCAACCAAGACAAAAAAAGACAGTCAGCAAAAATGTTTGGTTTACGATTCTAAATATTTATTATATTCATTCTGCTGCCTATTTCATAAAATGCAACAACAAATCTAGTTAGAACTATGCATTTGGAAGTGACAAGTTTCAATTTTCGGATTTCTAATCTGAGCAGCTTTTTCCGATTAGATAAATGGATTACTTCTTGTAAAGGCCAAATTTGGGTTCTTATGTAATAATTGCGAGCTATTTTATAGATACCTTATAAAAACTTGCCTTGATTTTGAAAGGAAATATTTTTAAGTCTCTATTCGGGATAGCTAATGTTCTAGTTTTGATGAGAAGGTTAAAGTTTTTTTCAAACTAAAAGATTTATTTACGTTTTACAATATTTTGCTGTTTCACAGTACTAAAATCTGAGATTCACTATTGGATATCTCTTGGCTGTTCACCAGAAACTAGAAAACGAGCTAATCATGTTAGATCACAGTTTGTGGAATAAAAGTTTAAGCTTGATTATCTTTCTCAAAAAGTCAAAAACATTTATGTACATTCGCGTGTTTACAGTTTGCATGTTGCCATTCTCACATTATCAAAAGTAAAGTGCAATGAGCCCAATACTCCTAATCATCTTGCAAGAAGGCAGAAACTCACACAAAATAAATCCAACTTTCTTATGAAAAGCATTTATAATTTTTTAACATAAGGTCCATCGGTTATAAGGATTTTGTGTAAACGGACTGTTTTGGTTCGTAATAAGCATGTTCTTTTAAAATCATAAAGATCCAACGTATCTAAATTAAAAACTATTTTAACAAGTGTGTGTGCGTATTGCAAGTTTGCAAGCAGTTTATATAGTCTGTGAAACGAGTTTTAGGCAATTAGACTTAAACCTTGAACAGTTTCCAATAAATTGAACAATACTTGTCAAATCGATGCGGATTCAAATCACCATATATTTCCGAGAACTGCAGATTTCAGATAAGCCTGCATGTAAAATATATTAAATGTTACTTCACAAAACATGTACATACACTGACGGTTAAATTATGTATGCTTTTTATGAGAGGACGTCCATTAGGGCAAGGGTTACTAAAGACAATGAACAATAAACTATTTTATTTCTTCTATGAAAAAATCACTTGTTCTTCCTAAACTACTTTGAAATTTTTAGGATTTTTTTATATCGACATAATATAAAAGAAACTTGAAGACTTGAAGTCCGTGTAACATTTTATGTTTCTATTTACTTTGTTTGGTTTGTTATCTGTTACAACATGACCAGTTATTCGCTGAAATTCAAACTTCACCTTAATTCGCAGAACAGTAAATCTATATCTTTATCAGCTATATCGTGTACTATGAATTATTAATTGAAAGTAAATACTATAGTGTAGTAGTAGCAAATAGACATATGTCTTCAGACAGTTTTAAACAATGCAATTTGGAAACGTTTCTACAAAAAGAAATATTTTTGGATCCTTTGTGTATCACTTAAATTAGGCATCATATTAGGCATTTCATTTCAAAGGATAAAATAAGACCATTCATGTAAAAAAAACTATGGACAGATATGTGACTGTGAGCTTCAGGAAAATAAACATTCAAATTTACCAAGAGCAAGGTTGTATGAACAACGTGCGGAGTCTTGACCATGACAATTCTGTATTTTCTCAAGGATCTTCAATATTGCATGACCACTAGATTCTCTAACGTTCTAAGCCACCATAACAAACTTTGGAGAGTGTGACCATCAACCAGACTTTTACAGTTTGTAATAAGCTAGCCATAATAATATTTAATGAGGCAGTATTGGTTTTTTGTCGAAAAAAGTTGTTATAATTTTTATTTGTTTGTAGTGTAATGTATTTAATTAAAATTAAAACTTTGTATCGGATTCATTTCATATTCCTAAATATTATCAAATTACAACAAGTTTGAGTAAGAAAGTCAGCTTCACAAATTATGTGAAACGTTAAGTTTGCACGCCCGATTCATTTAAAAAATAAATATATAACCAGTAACTACCGAAAATAAATCATTATTTTAGTGTTGAAATAATTCGAAATATGAGCATATATATGTAATACATGTATATTATAATTCTAGATGAATTGTTTCCCATGATTAAATAATTACGTGCTGTGGTATGCCAAGACTGTGTTAGCTTTAAATTAAAAATTTCAACGGTTCTAAGGTTGCTAATTTTGTTGACATAACACAGCTTACTGACAGTGAGGTTCGTTGTAGACGATTATAATCAATCTACATAAAAAGAGAGAAATTGAGGGACATTAAATTAAATTACGAAACAAAACTTTCAAATATTTACTTTATTACAATAGCTTTTATCATGGATAATACTGGAATATCGACGTTAAACTGGTACATCTACAACATTACTCAAACAAAAAACTTATTTTTCAACAAATGAACAAAAACACGACTTTCCGAAGCCTTTATATGTGGACCTCAAAAGAATGCCATTTTAGCTTTAATTCGTCCCTACTGCTAAATTTCTCCGTAAATCAAACGTTCTGTCTCAACAAAGTGTCATTAACAAAATTCTAGTTCTTTGAGGTTTTGACCATGTATGAAATTATAAATTGCCTTCGATTGAATACTATTTTTAACATACATCTAATCCATCTCACTAACAAGGAAATGCACACAAATAATTTGGGAAACCATCAGATAATTTTTTAAAGGTTTAATAATTAGCAAAAATCTAACAAAATTATTCTTATTCTAATTTGAAAACTAAAAACTAGTCAAATTGAGAATAGAAAATTTCTAAATCACACAGCTGCTGGAAAAAATTAAGTGTAATTAATATTTTGCTTGACTTTAAGAAATGTCTACGAAAAAAATCATGGAGCTTTCTTTATACATCTCTAATATCTTAACATATATAATTCAGTTGAGATTGGTTAAGTTACCATTCATTACCCCCAAGTGTACAGTATAAAATTATCTTCCAGTAAGTTATTTGTACTTACAAGCTCTACAAATAAACTTTTATCAGCATTTCATGGCAGCCTTCAACAAACCTAATGAGCTGATTTTGTGCTATTATAAATGAATCGTGACAGATTATTATTATGATTCAATACACTTTTTAATGTAAGACGCTCAGAACGAATTGCTTCAGAGAAATGCAATTTTGGATAAGTAGGCGTCCAAAAATCGTTATAAATCATAGGATTGTATTGAGAGTCAGATTGAATGGAAACAATGAACAATAAACTGTTTATGTTTTCTGAGAAAAAATGTTTTATTTTGCATTAATTTCTTTGGAATATGCAATTTTATTACTACACAAAAATAATGAAAGAGTATAAAAGCACCTTAACTTCCCAACTTCTGTAGTTAATTTCACGTTTGAGTTTATTTTGTTTGGCTTGTCATGAATTTTGGATAAAATATGACCAAATACTTGATCTGATTTGAACTATATAATTTTTGCAACAGCGAATATATACAATTCTCTATTACACTATGAACTTTAGGGTTTATGTTTTATTACACAACGTTTCTATACAAAAAGATTTATTTTATATGTATATTATTATATTTTTGAAAGGTTTTCATATGAGTGTCCACCATGTTCCAATCTTTGCCATATAATATTTGGATCCTTTCAGGGATTATTTTAATAGTTTGTTCCAAAAATGTAACTGACTTCATTGCCTGTAAAAAGAATAAGACAAATATGTTTCTGTGAACTTCATGAAAACTTCCAATTATATCAAGTGCAAGATAGAACGAATAACTTGATGAGTCTTGGCCATACCAATTTTGTATTGTCTGAACTGAAGGATGGTCAACATTGCATGACCACCAGATTTTGATCGACGAACCAAACTTTTGACAGCTAAACAATGAACTAGGTTTTCACTGTTGATAATAAGCTGTAAAATATACTGATAATGTAGTAATGCCATGGCTGTTCATTATCAAATAACGAGTTTGTGGTGTGACTAAGTTATCAAACAAATATGTAACTTTTGGTTGTAGCATAAATCAGATCTATTCTAAATTAAAGGTTGGAAAAGTTGCGCGGGCGACGTAGACAAGATGTTGATGGAAGATGGTCAAAGTCGCCAAGTCTCTCATCGGTTTTACCCGAAGATTTCCAAGGTGGACTGGAAAACCTGAGAGACATAAGTGGGATGGGATGGGACAAAAAGCGATAAGTTTCTCTTCTTTAAAAAATAATGTGAACAAGTTTCAAGAACGCGAAAGAACGTCTTTGAACGTTTCATTGTGATACAGCATGAAAAACACAAAAATTTCCTGGTATCTAGGATACCAGGATACCAAGTTTTTTACAGGCATGTATACATATCATTCAAAGTTTACATTTTACAATTTAATTTTGTGTAAACGAAAACAATTTACCGAATGTTATACCGGTTTGGTTTGTAATAAGTACATATTTTATTCTTTAAGATCATAAAGATGCATATGCAAATTCGAAATCTATTTTAAAACGTTTGTGTGCATATTGAAGCAACCCGTTTATATAGTATATATGAAACGTGTTTTTTCAGGCATTAAAGCTAAAACTCTAAAAATCCAACAGAGAGGACGATACTGGTAATGGTTTTATAATTCAAACCAATGATTATCCAAACAAGAATAATGTTTCCGAGAATTAAATTTAAATGTAAATAATAGTGTTTGTTATTTCGTAAAACATGTACATATTTAGGTACATAACATACTGTTAAATATTCAATTACTTCATTTGCATGTAAGCAAAGGAGTAATTTAAGACAAAGAACAATAAACTTTTTTCTGTTTTCTATGAAAATTTAATTGTTTTGCGTAAACTTCTCTATTTTTCTCCGATTTACGAAGTAAAAAATATTAAAATAGTATAAAAGCAACTTAAATCCTCAACGTCTCTGTACAATTTTTATATTTGTATTTACTTTGTTTGGTTTGTCATGAATTTTGGGAATAGGATTACCGGTAGAAAATAAATTGAAACTTTGGAATAACTCTTGCAACACTAAATCCAAGCTATTCTCGATTATGCTGTATTGTGTACCATTAAATTAAAAAAAAAAGTATATGCTCTCTTCTGACAGTTTTTAATGTTCTAATTTGCAACATTTTCATAAATATGGAACATTTTGAAACGATCTCATTTATGTGTACATTATTTTCCTGCATGGTCACATCCGTTTTGGATCTTTTTATGCAATATTTTTACCATTTCATCCAACAGGATTACACACGACAATCGCATGTTAAAAGATATTCACACACATAAACGGATACGTGACGGTGAGCTTCAGGAAATACACCCAAATGTATCAAGAGCAAGGCTTTATGAATAACGTGTATAGTATTGACCTTGGCGACTTTGTATTTTCTGAAGGATCTTTCATATTTCACTACCAATAATTTTCAAGTATGAAAACAAACTTTGGAGAATGCAACTCGACTATCAAAGTTTGAAATAAGCTGGTAATTATAATAAAATAAAAACATTAACAAGTAACCATCAAAAATAAGTGATTATTTAATCATAAAAATATTTTGAAATACGTAGCATTCAAATGTTGTACATTTCTGAATGTATTGTAATTTAAGAGGATTTTTCTTTCTGAATTGATAAACGATGGGATGCAAATAACTTAAAGTAAAAGGCCAGTCCTAATTTTTATGCCATAATAATGTGCTATTTATATTATGCGTGAATGTTATTCGACATAAATTTAAAACAAAAATGGTCTTCGGGTTGCTTTTTTACGGGACAGATAATATTTTATGCTAATAAAGAAAATCTTTATTTGACAGTGGAACTGCATGGGAACTACTCGTCGCTCAGCTCCTCACCAGAAGCTAGACTACTACTTAGCCGTGCTAAAACACAATTTCACATTAAAATTAATCATCAATGTAGAATTGACACTTTTCTTCCGTGATACAAATTTATCCAGATAAAAATTAAATACAAATTAAATTACGTTACAAAATGGAGCTTTCAAATATTTTATTATAATGGTTTTTGTGATACTTGAAATTCAACGCTAAACTGATACATCCAGAATATTACTCAAACTAAAATAAATTTTTCAACAAATGACCCAAGACTTGATTATTCAATTTATGGACATTTTAAATTATGATATTTTAACGTTTATTCACCACTACTGCTAATTTCTGCGTGAATTAACAATGCTGCATAAAAAACGTAATTATTTAAAACTGTGTTTACTTTGATGAACCTTTGGAGTATGTAAAGTGTGCTTAAAACTAGCACATACTTAAAAAAAAGTGTTCTTCGTCTAAATTCAAAAAAACTGAAATACAAATAGTATATTGGAAAATAAGAAATTTCTAAAACAAAGCTCAGGAAACCTTTAAGCATACAAAATATTTGACCTAACCTTCAGATATATTTATACTAGTGCCATCCATTTATTACATCAGTTGTACAGTATAAATTATTTAATTGTAAGTTACCCCTACTCACAAACTCATCAACCATACTGTTATATATATTGTTTTTTGACAGGCTTCGACAAATATCCCAAGCTGATTTTACAATACTTAAAATGAACTCTGACAGATTTGTAATATAAAATCATGGCAAAACTTGTATTTAGCTAGCTGTGTTTTAATATTGAAAATACATTCACTATGCCCATTATTGGTACTACATTAAACACTTCAAAATACATATTGTCAAAATATTAAGTATTCAATAGTGTAGTATTAAAGCCTGGACAAGCAAATTAAAACTTACTTTAATTCATTATTATATTGCATTACATCAAATTATAATGATAAATAAATTGAACAGATTTTGTTATTTTCACCGTTGTTTTCTTTCATGCAAAATAATCGTTGTAAGCTTTTTCCATTCGGTCGGTATAGTATCATCGTTCCATCCCCAGTACTGATGCTCACTATCCTTCTGCCCTGCTTTCTCTTTCATCATTTTCTCAATTAAAGCCTCTTTCCTAGTTCCCTTCCCAGTTCTAAGCACCCTCTCTTTAAATGTTGTCGGGGAAACCGTTTTCAAATCCCATGCCCATCCAATATAAGCAAAGAAATCGATAACCATAGTCGATATATTTGCCTGCCAGCCAAACTCGGAAGCTCTGTAGTCCCATGGAAACGTGTGATGATAATTATGCCATCCTTCACCAACTAAAATACCAAGTGCACATTTTAATATGGACCTCAAAGCCAATCAACATATTCCATTTATTTAACGAAATTATGTTAACTCACGTGCAAAAATTGATACCCATTTATTTTCAACTGCACTTTTACTTCTGTAAGGTAAACAAGTCAATCAAATTTTTTTCCCAAAAATAAAAAAAATAAAACATCATCCGATTAGCTTGTCCTTACTTGTCATATGGTCTATATCCATACATATGAGCGACACTATTGACTAATCCCGTTACATGAAAGGCAACACCATGTCGCCATAAACAGGAAATAAAGCACATAGGCCAGGATAAGCCCCACACCGTATGAACAATGTACATTGGAATCAAAAATTGTAAAAATAACGCAAGAGTCCAGTACCACCTAAAAATATATATTCCATAAAAATTACAACATGCATAAAACAGATTAATAAATAAGATTACTTTTATCATTTATTTATGTACTTACTTGCTTTGAAATCGCACAATTGGATCATTTTCAAGGTCAGTCGCATCAAATGCTTTCAGCTTTTCTTGATGTATTTTCGATTTTGGTTGACAAAGCCATGTTAGCTGAGCATACCAAAAGCCTCGTTGAGAGTTATGTGGATCTGCATCAGTGTCCAAATATTTATGGTGAAGCCGATGATCCAGACACCACTTATAAATAGGATACTATGGAATTGAAAAAGTATTTTCTTGTGATAATATGACTTTAACTTATAAGTATTAAAACGCTGTATTGTTGCTTCTTTGAAAAAACAACATAAAAAGGAGGTACGAACCTGGAATGCCATAGTTTGCCATATTGTAAGAATAATTTGTAGGGGTAAATTGGCTTTGAACGTTTTATGAGTCCAGTATCGATGAGCTCCTATTGTGACACCGAGGCCTCCAATATAGCCATATGGAAGCTCTACAAAAAATAGTAATTAGTCTGTAATAGTTATAAATACATTTTAAAAATATAGTATTGTATACTTAATTTTACCAAAGAGAAAGGGATGGGACCAGGGATGCTGAAATGTAAGCATCAGGTAGAACATATACGCCGTTGCCAGCATATCGCAAGAAAAAACTAAAGTGTTCCATATGTACTGGTCCACCCCAAGTGGTTGATCAAAACGGGAAAATATTTCATCTCGGATGATTTCCTTTGGCTTTGTTGAAGGAGTATCTTCAACCTTATTTGTAGCCATTTTAAAGTTCAAACGTCGGCTATCATGTAAGTTTCAAACTAAAACGAGTTATGATGACAAATGAAACACAACATGGTGCATTTATATGTGCTTTTTTGTTTTCAATAACAATGAGTTTTAGTCAAAATACACTTATCGATAAATTAATTTGACTTACAGTACAACTTTTTTATCAGTTAAAAATTAAATAAATATTATTACAACGTAAAGTTTAATTGGCAATGTTTTGAGTGCATATTATTATCATTTGGTTTATCAAAGGACAAACTGAAAAATAGTGTGCATGATAACTTATGTCTAACTGCCTGATAAGAAAATGCACAACCTAAAAAATATTATACTCTCTTCTTCCAAAACTGTTATTAGATAAGATATGGACTTGAATTCTGATTGAGTAAAACTATTCGAATAATAAATATATAAAGGGGGCGTAGTACAATGGAAACAGAAAAATTGCCGAGTGCTCACCTCAAAAAAACGAAAAAAATTAAATTATATCTGTCGTTTCATCATTGCTGAATGAAAAAAAAGGTTGACATTTTTTATCCATAACAAAGATATGAGATATTTTTGCAGAGATTAACTTCGATACAGGTTAGTATATGTTTAAACTTTCAAAACGAATAAACGTTAAGATGACTAATGGTTTTAAACTACGATCAAGGTATAGTTTCTTCTCTTATAATAATTAAAATTAAGATGTGATGCTTAAAACATACAAAGACTAATAGAAGGGAATGAGATAACTTCGTTTTCCAACAACGTTTATGTAAAGCACGAGCCGGACAATTTGACGTAAAATCAAGACACCATTCGACCAACAAAATTGTAATAAAGAACGAAATTTTCGGCATCAAAAAATTTCCCAGGTGTACAATTTAGTAACATAGTCGAAATATTTCACGAGTCGTGGGAAACTATCAGTAAAAGTAGAATTAGTCATTGAAACTTGCTATGGAGAAACATCAATCCATTCAATATTAGCAAAAAATCAAGTAAATTCTTTTTAACGAACTCATTTCCCAACGGAATCCAGGAATTGCAGTTTGCCGTCCCAAATAATTACCTAATGATCATTATTCTCATCTTTATCGGTTTAAACCTAAGTCAAAAATTATGAAATTTTTATGAAAATCTGTCATTTATAATTTCAATCAATATTAAACATCCAACAAATATTGATAAGACTCCAGTATCCATATTAACAGGACTGGTACTTTTGCCCTCTATTTTTTTAAACTGCAAAAGCACATGCTTAAGTGTCAATCATTTAAAAAAATACATGTCGAAATAAACAAGGAAAACTTTAGAGAAAATGGATCAATAAATCAAAAAATGTCAGTTTCCAGTCAAATTGGTTAAACATCCCACGGTAAAAAGCCTAATTACTTCTAAACGCTCAATTTTCCTTGTGTCGGCTCTTGGACCCAAACCAGTTTCATTTTCAAGGCTACACATGACAAATATGTTGAAATTTTTCGTGTTGCTCATCGGGGTTTTTTTGCTGTTCAATCCTCGTTTTAAAATTTGCAATATTCAGTGATCTAAACGTCAATTCAAAAATAAATGTGTATGATAAGAAGTTAATTGTACTTTTGCATTTTTATTAAGTTAAAAGTGCAAAAGCTCTACTTGACTGATATCTTCCTTTTTTTTCGAGAAAAAATTCAATGCTGATATGCATCCCTGCTAAAATCATTAATTTTAATTGCAAAACAAGCACGTGAACGATCCTTAATAAATAAAAATGCATTGCAATAACCATGTTACACAATCACTCCAGTTAGCTAGTTGTTATTGTCTAACACTCCCAAAATCATTCAAATATATGCAAAAACAAATTAACATGCTATTTATCCATTACCATCACAAGGTTAACCCTTGTTGTTATGTCTGCTCAATACTGGCTGACCACCGACTCTAATAACAAGGCCTCCATCAAGACATTATTATTGTTATTACGTAACTCAACAATGCTGGAGAAGTAAATTAGATAACCATTTAAGTTGTTGATAATATGGCCATAAAGTACCCAAACGTGGGATCAGGTATACCAAAATACATAAAGCTGTTATTTTCCCAAGCCATCAATCTAAGCTCTAAGTGTGCGAAGACAACCTAACGATCATATTACCAGTTTATGTGCATATTGTTTGACTAAAGTTGTCTCGATTAGGTAATCAATAAGCTTGCCTTAGAATAAAAAAAATCTTCTATTTGAGACGCAAAAAAGTAACTTGAAAAAAAACTGTACGAAAATAACGACTCCAGAAATAAATAACAAGGTATACGGTTTTTGGAATGCTTTAATAATATGTATTCATTCGATCAATAATCAACCATACTTCACAACGTAATAAAAAATAAATAAACTGATATAAGTAAATTGCATTGTAATCTGCTGCTATTTGCTGCCATAGCATTATTCGATGATAACCAGATTAGAAAATAGAATAGGAATGGAAAGAATCAAAGATAAGAGTGGAAGCCAGTTCAATACCTTAACCTTTCAAGCGCATTCCTGGAAATATCATAAATAATATATAACTGTTATGCAATCCGATATAAAATGAATATATGTATTTTTTAATTTATACCTCAAGAAATGCAAGATGAATGCACATGCACAAGGGTAAGTAGCTCACGCACGTTTCATCTTTTGGATCGAGTTCAGCTAATAAATGATATGGAAAAAATATTTTATTTAAAAATGATTCAAATTTTATAACTTAATTGTCACTTAAAAGGTAACTAACCTGTTTCCTGGTCCAAACACAATTCAAATTTCTTTTGAATATCATCATGAACCTCTGGAGGAAGTATGTCTGTTATCATTTTGAAAATGTTCTCCTTGTGTGGCATTCCTTCAGCGTCAACCTTTAGCGAAGAACATTAATTTATGAAAGAATTGGTTCTCAAATTTAAACCAAGTATTCAATGAAATTAAATGAATATTATGAAGATTTTTACTTACCAACCCAGTATTTTCAATGACACATTTGCCAATACACTAAAATATTAAAATGAAAATGCATTAAGATTTAGTCGCAATAGCAATTTAAAGTATGCCGACTTACAGCAAATTGAGATGGGCTAACGTCCCTAATGCTTGTGGCATTGACAACTTTTAAACAGTCATCAACTGACATGGCATGTTCTTCAGTTAAGGCAATGTCCACTCCACGACATTGGTCGATTTGAGCATTGCACTTGAAACAAATAAAAAACATTTCTTGTAAAAAACGCAGTAATTATGTTTTTTATGATTTCAAAGTAAAAAAAAATATATGATTGACGTGTATACCTTACGAAGAAGTAGTAGCAAGAGGAAAGGGAAGGAAAAGCGAACGTGGAATATAGTTCGCTTTGAAGACATTTTAATTCCTAAAAAGTTATATAGCGTTAAAATTTAAAATTCTTAAGATTTTTTTCAGAAATTTGAATTATTTTTTTTTTAAAATCTTGTCAACGAAAAGTTTAGATTTATGCATTTTTCATGAAATTGGAACAATTAAGTTGTTATTTAATTAGTGTTTTATGTAATATAGAATGTGTAACGTATTACGTTTCATAGTCTATTAGGAAGTTTCTTACCTTTATCAACTGACAACAGTTTTTTACAAGGAACAAGTTGTTATGCTATTGCTATATGTAGGAAATGTAAAACGAGAACAAGGTGGTTTAGTTCTCTGCTTTATTTACTTCATATATGTGAGCATCAACTCCTCCACTTGTACCATTTTATAAATCTATTTTCTGTAAAAAACTCGTTTTGTTTGAAATTTTTTGGCCATGATGCTTTATATTTTTGTTTTTAAAAGAATTTTAATAAGTGAAAAATTCGAAGGTGATACTTAAATGACTATTTATAATGAGGGATGTATACTTGATTTTTAATTTATGGTATATAGATATAAAGAGTAACATGAGGATAAAATTGATCGTGTGAAAATTGGCTTCAATAATCCCTTCTCCACTCGTGTCTATTATTATAAGCTTGACATTGAGATACGTATATGAGCACACTTGCATGGAGTGAACGTTTCCGGAAACGTTACCTGCAATTAATCACACATAATTATACTTTGTATTAAATAATATCTTTTTGTATTATGGGAACTTCAATAGAAGCTTAACGATTTTGATTTCATTTTGTTGCCTTTGTGACAATGCACAAAAAAAGTATCGTTACGAGAACAAACATTCTATTTTTATCCCTGAATAGAACATGATATGCTTTGAAGTCATATGCCACGACAATATTGTATTGAATATTTAATCAAATCTAACAAAAGAAACATTTTTATCAAAATAAATTGACTATTTGCAATGATACGGTACGAATTTATGATAATAGTCGAATTTTTATTTATGACGAATTGAATACAAAATGTCAAACAAAGTTTAAATCAAACAATTGACGAAATATCTATAAATGTGGAATTTGGCTTTACTTCATACTTTCGTGCGGTCATACTTCACTGATTTATTTTATTACGACAAAGTTCACTGAGTACATTTAATTGTTAGTTTAATTCAAGTACGCGCACGTCCTTTATTCTCCATTAATTGTTAGGACAGAATTAAAAACAACTTTGTCATAATTATGTGAACTTCCGGTCCCATAGCTTAAAACTATCATCAAGCTCATCTGCTTATTTTATCTAAGCGATGGGAAAAAAACACAGCTGAAAACAAATGTTGTCGCTGCGCACTCACCTGACACTTTTTTTTGTTTCTGTTCCATTGTTATATTTAAAACGACCTTTGTTAGTTTATATATGAAGTGTGCTACAATGTACAAAAACAAAGCAAACTAATAAAAATTACATTAAAGATGCAAAGTTATTTATATCATGTTTACGTAATAAAATAAAAATCTTAAAATGATCCCATCAGAAAGGCTTTGCTTCAATGAAATATCATTTAAATATACCAATCATTTAGAAAACATACGGAATTCTATATTATTTTAGAAATTTCTTGATGCATCGGAATTTTCAGGAAATTCTAAATGTAAAACTAGAACGTTCCTCATTAATTTTAATGATTATATTACTTAACACTATAACTCAGGTTCAAGTTCAAATAACGTTTTGTCTAACCAACCGTCTCTTGCTCTAATTAAAATGCACTGGATATTTTTATGTAATATTTTACACTGCAAAAGTTATATAACCTGGAAATATGTATGTTAGATAATAGAGTCAAGATGCATTTGGTAAGATTACCCAAACAAAAAAGAGGTAGTATTGTTGTTATTGAAATGAATAAAAAAAAGTCTGTCCTTCAACAAAGAAGTATGCCCTTTGTGAAAAAAATCTTAGTACAAATGCATTTATGTGAATTTTGCACACCGCTGCATTGCATCTTAGCTTGCGCTGTTGTGTTAATGAAAAAGCAATGCTCACTTAAAAGATTGATTACATACCTTAGCATCATTACGTGCAATATTGCATAACATTCGTATGTAAAGCAAAGGTATTTTTTTATCAATCATTCAATTATTTAAAAAAACATCACCACATGGTAGTTACATAGTCGGATGTCTGGCTTTGAAGGAACAAAGCTGAACTCTTTTTTTACCACGAGTCATTGCCAACCATTCTAAAAAAACAAGTTTTTGTAGTGCTGCTATGAAATTTTTTCTTATATTGATTAGTACTCTTTTTATTTGTTGATTAAGACCTGCATGGTATTTTTTATACCATTTGGGTTATCAGCACACTTCAGTCGTTAAACAAACTTGGAAGAAGAACCAACGCCAGAAAAAAGGATATCAGCGCGGTTATACGCTCGTAGTATAGCTTGTTCGATTTAATATTGAACATTAAACAATTTCATAAATAAGTTATGATAGGTTTAAAACGCTAAAATTTTCGTTATTTTTTGGGATTATTATTATTTTCGAGAAAGTTTTTTTATTTATCGGTGGAAAGATGGGTTCAATTAAAAAAGCGGGGTTGTTAACGGAAATGGAAGTTAAGGGTGTGGAAACCATGCGACAACTTAATAAAGGTATTTTTCTAAAATTGATAATTTTATTACCAAATATTCTTGTTTAAAATAAGTTTGTGGTGGCGTTGTTACCTAGCAACTGAATTATTTACAAAATATTTGTAAAAAAAACTTATAAGGAAAGTGCAGAGGCTAAAAGTCTGGTTTTGAGGGTAAATATTAATTTAGATAAGGATTTTAATTGCTTTGTTTTTCTTCTGTTTTTAGAATATTTGGCAAAGGAAAAATGTTCAAAAGACGTCCAAGAATTTCTGGAAAAGGCTGGATCTGAGGAAAGTCTCATGCTTTTATACTTGAGAGCAAGGAAACACCGACCTGATCATGCTTGGGAAACTGTATGAAAAAAATCTTTTCAAAATCATTTTCCTCAATTTTAAGTACCTATTAATCCGGTTTATCGAATAATTGTATTTTTTAGCTGAAACGAAAAGCTGAAGTTTGCTTTGATCAATATCCAGAAGTTTTCGCTGCCAGGCCTGCAAGCTTTCATGAAGAGTTTCAGGAGGTGGGTTTGTGGGGAATACTGAAAAGTAAGGATCAGTGTGGCAGACGAGTAATATGCATACATGGACGTAAGTAAAAAACGAAAGTCGTACTATTTTCTTCATAAAAATATGATTTTTTGATAACAAGGTTTTCAAATATTTTGTTGGTTTTGTTAACATTTAGGCAAATGGAACACTGTAAAATATCCAGTGGTGGATACTACCACTGGATTTATCAAACTATTGGAGAAACTTTTGTATGATGATGATTCCTTGAAAAATGGGATTGTTGTGGTGGCAAATTGTGAGCAAATGGGACTGATTCATGCCAAGCAGATGGGGTTGAGTGCAATGTTAAGATTGATAAATTGCTTATGGGTAAGTTAAATCAATTAAAAAGTAAATATTCTAATTTTAAAGATTTTAAAGATGAACATCGGTTTATTATTATTTTGTTTACAAGTCTGCTAATCCTCTGAGAATAAAGGCGGTTTACTTTGTCAATTTCCCATTTTTCCTTTTATTTTTGTACGAGCTCATCAAGCCATTTTTTCCAAAGAAACTTAAGGAAAGGGTAATTAGGAATCGGGTTTAATTTACATTTTATATTTAATTATGGTTTTTGTTGTAAATATGCAAAACAAATCTGTTATTTTTCATATTTCTTAGTTTCATCTGACAACATCAAGTAAAAAGTTTTCTGAACTGCATGCCAACGTGGAACCCAAAGTGCTACCAAAATACCTCGGAGGAACCTTGGAGTACAACGACGCTTTTGAATTTGTTGAGTTTTAGATTTTAATTGATTTCAAAGCTATTCAAGCTCTAGTGGATACATTTGCATACCAATTACATTTAACACCTTTACCATTTAATTGTAAGAGACCGTCCGAACTACGAATATTTGTTGATTTTTACCCATAATGAATACCATTATTTGTGTCTCTATTACATATTATAAAGTGTTAAGTATTGTCATATTTTATTATGGAAGAAGTTAAGCGCTTCTATTTATAATACTTACAATAAATACATATGATGTTTATATGGTACAACCAAAGTCAATTATATTTTTTAGATTGAAAATAATTTCCATTGTCACATAAATGAAAGGACATGTGAGAAAATTGCGAGCAAGCTATAAATACTGAATACTATCCAATTGTCACTTAAATAAAGTAGCATCGACCAAAACGAAGTTTATGAGTGAAAGTGACGAAAATATTTTTATAAGAATTTTATTCAGTGCAATTTGTAAGTACGTATACTTAACATGCGGAAAACTGAGAACAAGTTCACACAAAAAAATATTGACACTTTCGTTTTAATTCAATAGGTAGTTTAAAAAATCAACAAGCCCTATTATCGCCACAAATGGTAATTACTCAATCAAGAGAGTATCAGTTAGAAAGGTGCCTGTTATATCACACGACTATGTCTCTGAAAATCATAAATATCAAATTATCACATTATCACATAAGAGCAAAGTTTTCTGGTAGCAAAACCGAAAAGTATACTATTAAACTCGACCAATATATAAACAAACTATTCACACCTGTGATTTAAACGGTGCTATTGAGCATGTTATTGAAATACAAGTGATTATTTGTGTAAATTATTTTAGAATGGGACAGTTTAGAGCGTCTAGATATAAATACTTTAACACAGACAGAGTAACTATTACTGTTTTTTTACTTCAGAATTACCATGATGCTGGCAAACTGCTTCTTCCCTATAAACTTTGTATTGTTGTTAAGTCCATTTACTAAAATACATTTACTTTTTGTAACTCGTATTTTAAAAGTTATTTGCGTGCATTTGATATCTTGAGTTATGGAAGCATTAGTGGAAGGTGAAGATCAAGGAGTAGAAAATTCTCATTTGCTATTGGATTTCATGCTGCATGAAAATTTCTGCTATTTTTTATTATTATTTGTTATTGCATCAGATAAATTATATATAACCTTCCATTAGAGTATGTATAAAGTTTCCTTATAGGAACTCAAGATGGAAATCGTGAAGCGGAAATATGTACAGCGGAAGTTTGTTATCAATGTATATTTGTCAGTTATGTAAGAAACATTGCATTCGACGTTACTTGTTTATTGATGTTTATCAATCTAAAAAGCAGGAACCTCTCCAAAAAATATTCTGGACTTTTTTACGGTGCATTTTGTTTATTCATACTAGCCTACTTAGAAATTCAAGTTAGAAATATCATGATTAAAAATTATTTGCCTGATTCATGGGCATTATAATACCCAGTGTCTCAATAAAAATGTGATTTTAAAAATGGGGCAAACTGGAAAAATATATTATTGAACATACCACAGTTTTACGCATAGCTTTGGAGAATTAAATGGATTATTTAAAAAGCAAAGAGAGTAATTAAACAAATTCTAGCAAAGCTTTGATGTATACAAAAATCCATGTCAATTTCGGAACGCGTCGTTTGTTTCATTTTCAATCAGAAACGTTTTTCTCCCTATGAATATTTATTATCAGCATAAACTTGAAAAATTTAATATCAATTTGTCGTATAGGGGAAAAAAATAAATGGTTAAGCATTTTTGGTGTAGTGTATCAAATAAACTAATATTAAACTAGTTTAAATTCCAAGAAAAGTTGTTTTGGTACAGCAAATATTTGCTCGCCACTATCATTTGTCTTTTATTATAGCAAATACAAGTTTCTTAAAATAATTAATCCCACTGTAATAGCGATCATAACGACGGAGCCAAAAAAATGCGACATGATATTGATGAACATTGTTGTTGACCAATGAAAAACGTTTTTGACTGATATGTCATATGACATGACGTGTACTTGAAATTGCAACTTTTGACCCTGATTTCTCACCCCACTGACCTAAAGTTACACATGATTTGTGATGTACTCAACAAGAGCTTACTATTGCGCTATTTAGGTGTACTTATTTGATCAATATGAAAACTTTAGAATTTGACCTTTGACCTTGGGGTTTGACCAGGGGGCCTAAAAAGCAAGAGTTCTTGGCCTTGACCATATTGACCTACATACCAAATTTTAGCGAAACCAGTGAACGTATTTTTGAGTTATCGTGCTTACGGACAGACAGACAGACAAACATGATAAAGTCAATACTCCGCTGAGCTTCGCTTTCAGCTCTGGAATAAATACCACTCTTATTTTAAAACTTCCCATGAAAAACAAATGATTCATGATAATGACTGGACACGCACCTACCAAATGTATTCACTTTTTTACCCACACATTTAAAATATTTAAGACGTAGCTAGTTTGTCACCGGAATTTTTCGGAATAACCACAAAAGTACGCGCGAGAACAAACCAGAACGG
>JAQFZG010000895.1:0-25588 GCA_034695465.1 Entomobrya nicoleti | reverse complement strand
ACAAGCTCGTTTAAAAAATTTACAGGTAAATAAATTGGCGTGCTTAAAAAAAATTGAAATTCCCACACAAGTTGATAGTATACCTGAAAAACTTCATCTACACTTATGTATCACTCTATAAGATGGAGACAACTCATTAGAGATTTATTAGGAGCATTAAAAACCTCATATTAATTTGCATATCATATTTTCAGAAATCTGGTAATCTATCATATAAATCATAATAATTAACAAGGTGATAATAATATCAACAAAGAAAAGAGAACGCACTCCTCTCTTATTATTATCGTTACTCGTCGTCTAGGCATTCATATTTCTGGGGAAAATATAATAATTATTTACACACACACACTCAACTTTCATTTCCAAGCTTAACTTTCTCCACTGTTATTTTTCTTCTGAATCTTTAACCTATTGTTAGACACTTTACTCCTCCTCCCGCCGCCGTCACAAGTTTATCAAAATAAATAAATAACTCAAAGTGTAATTCCATCTTATACTTCAAACCCTTTTGCATGGCTTCCCAAAGATCATTAAGAAAAATAAACAAGACTACACCCTTTTTTTTTACTGAATATTACAATTATACAAATTAGTCTACACGATTTAATATTTAAAACAATTTGAAATTTTGAGGTCTTCTTCTGAGCATTAGTTTTTTTAATGAGCTTACAAGGCCATATATTTATATATACACTTTAATGGTTAAAAGCTGTTATAGTTGCTCCTCTCTGTTTGCTGGCAGATAAACAAAACTTTTCCCCTTTGTGTGTGTGCATTTTTTGTACTTATTGCTTTCGATACATTTTGGCATTGGCATAATATTTTCTCCTGTATTGCCCCAATCAATCCAAGTTGTATAAAGCAATTCAATCATCCCACCTTACCCACACCTCTTAATTAAAACTGAAAAGAGGACAGTTCACAATGTGTGTATCATATTTAATGAGTGTAGTATTAAGAAAAAAGGGAAGAATGAATGAGATAGAAAAATAATTTGGTAGTTTATTTTAAGAATATATTTATGTTGAGGAGGAGATGGGGGAGGAGGAGGAGGTGTTCGAGCTGAAATATATTTTACTATTTTATGATTATGATTAAAAGGTAAATATGGCAGTTTGTAATTTTGTAGTTTTGTATTTTGCTCTATTTTCTCTCTTGTTTTCCGCTCGACTCGTTAAATGGTGATAATTGTAGAGAATGGAAGAAAATATAAACAGAGTACAAATTAAGCATTGCTTTAAAAAAAATTAAAACGCTTTTAATGAACAAATGATGATGATATGTTTGTTGTGTGTGTATGTAATGTAATTAATCTTTTTGGGTTCTCATTTAAAAAAAATACATTATTGTTTTTTTTTGCTTTACCTGGTAGTTTTTTTAGTGGAGAAAAAAAGGAATGATTTGCTGTGTGTGTTTTTGTGGTGGGTGTACAGTCGGACCAATTAGGGTTTTTATGACTTTTATAATATTATGCTTTTATATGAGGCCATGGCCAGTTTTCTTAAAAATGAGTTGAAGCCGTATCCTAATTGGTTTGACTATACACTATACACTCCTCCTGTCTTCTGACCTATTATTATGCATTTAAAACATATGTGTATTTAGATTTTATTAGTTCTCCATTTTAAAATCCAATTTAGTATTTTTTTTTTCTTTAAAATAGATTTTGTCGTTTTTTATCACAAAAAAATATATTATCTGTGTCTATTTCTTCTCGTTGTACTTGTGTGTCTACCTATAAAAAAATATACCTTTATATATTTAACTATATAATAATCCTACAAATTTACTATTTACTACCACTTGTACAACAACTCTACTTGAAACAAAGAAAGTGGAGCTTTGTGTTTCTTTTTTTTGTTTATTTTATTTTTTTGTATTTGTAATTTGAACTGCATTTAACTATAGGTCATCTGCATCAGCATCTGCCTTCTTCCTCCGCGTGCGACTCTGCTGCTTCGTATCATACCCACCATCATGGTATGGTGTCCGGTGGTGGGGGCGGCGGGGGAGGAGGCGTTCCTCGGTCCCTCCATCTTATCCATCAGCAACATGCTCGTCATGCATCCGTTGATAAATCGCTTGTTGAGTTGCATGAGCATCATCATCCAACATACAATATTCCCCACTCATCCAAGTCTTCATCTTTCTCACCAAACTCACCTTCGCTTGTCGCTGCAACAGGTGGTGGTGGGTGTGGTACGATGGTGGTCTCCCACCACTCGCTTCCGCGCACCCACAAATCCTCATTTTCTCCTCTGAGACATGGGAGGAAGCGGTTGAGACGCAGCTCTTCCGTCACTGACATCATCCAGATGACCAACAACAATTCCAATAGCAACACTCCCACAGCCCAGCACCACCATCACCAACATCACCACCAACAGCAGCAGCAACAGCAGCAGCAACAACAGCACCAAGTCCATCATCACCACCACCACCAGTCCGCCATGTCCACCTCCAAGTCCACCACCACCACCACCAGACATTCTCAAATGCTCTCTCAAAAATCTCACTTTGATGATCCTATCGCTTCCAATATTGAAATCGAAAGAATCATAGCCAAAATACAACAGGATAACAAGATTTTAGCTGAATTAGATAAGAATGCTGGTGAGTCTATTCACACTTCTCTATCTAACTCTCTCTCTCTCTTTATTTATCTATCTTTATATTTTTTTAGCTAGAATTATTTACTTTATTCATTTTTATCATTTATCTTTAAATAACTTGCAAATTATATTTCTTGCCTGTTTCACCAAAAAAATATCCCAATTCTATCTTCTCGTCAAATTTATTTTTTTATAAACGTGCATTTCACCACTTTCCTCTGTATAACTTTTTCTATGTGTTTTTAACTACATCCACTCACTTCCGGTTTGCTTTCGCTGTACCCCTTTTAAGGAATACCTTCATTGTCATAAACAAACAAATAAACATACCTATTATATATCGCAACCCAAGTCAAAAGAACATCAAAAAGAGACACGTCAAATTGACAGCATAGCTCTGATAGCTTATAAGAAAACCAAATATTTATCCATTTCAAATTTTAATACAATTTTTAATTTTCTTATGCGCGCTTTTCCCCTGCAAAAAAAACTCCAAAAACTTCATTCATTAAATTAAGTATCAAAAAAATCATCCAAAGAGTTGCTTATGTATATTTGCTACCCTTTCTAAATATACATATATTTATACAATATTTTATTTTGTATATTGTGTGTTAAATGTCGTGTGCGTGGTGCTGCTGCGTGTGCAAAGGAAAAAAGAGTATATAATTTATTTATTTTGTCTTTCAAGCTTATATATTGTTCTTGATATCACTTTTTTACCCTGTAATTAATACTATTGCTCTGTAATAATTGATTATAAATCACCCCTTAAAAAATAATTCCTGACAAAAAAAGCACAATATACGTATTTTTTACACGTAAAATCAGTAAAAAAACATAAGTTTGTTCTCAATTGATAAGCACTTAAGTATTAATAATAATACTAAATAATGTCAATATATATCACTACACCCACATTCCACCACCCCGCACCCACTAAAATATAAAATATTAAAAAAGGTAGGTTTCACGTAGAAAATAATCAACAATGCACTAAAAGAATGTGTATGTATATTTTTATCTTGTTACGTTGTCAGCAAGTTGACAGATCACTAATTTTAAACTACGAACATTTTTCATCGCAATTTAAAAAAAATTACTGACGTGTGACCACGACAAATTGATGACAATTTGACAAATTGTTTTTCTTCAAAAAAAGGACTTTAATTTTTTTTAAATCTTAATTTTTTAAAATTAAAATGTCAAACAATTGGCCAACCGAAATTTGGGTATGAAGATGATGTAATTTTTTTGGGACAACCAATTATCCACGATTTTTAACAAAGAACGAATCAATTAAAAAATATATATATTTATTTTTTTGGTATTTATAACAATTTAATAATCAAATTAACCATATTATATTTATATATTTTCTATGCATGACTTTAAATCATTTTTTATTTATTTATTTCTTGGATTGTGTGGCCGTTTTTTACTTTATAATTTTTACTTTTGTCGCAGTTTATGGCTGTTGTTGTCCAGATGGTTTTACTAGCACCCACGCCAAGCCAGACCATCACAAGCCAAAGCCATCAGCATCCTCCTCCTGCGCACGCAGTAGGCGAACATTACCTAAAAACCCAACATCATCGTCGAAATCCTATCCTACCACTTCTACTACTCATCATCGTCAGATACCTAAAATCAAAATCAATGACAATGATCACGAAGAAAGTAAGATTTCATATCAGTCTCCATCACTTCAATTTTTTTTAAATCTTCAAAACTCAAAAAAAAAAGTTTTAAAAAACTCAAGCGAAAAAAATATATGATCAAATCAACCGAAAATACTAAAAAAAAATTAATTATTTTTATAATTACAATTTTTTGTCCGCCTTGCATTCCAACTTTAAAAAAAAATATTGCAAACAAATTAAACTAACACAAATAATATGTATATATTTTTTATAAATATTTCGCTGCTAAATTATAACAAAGCAAGCAACCATTTTTAAAAAATATTAACAAAAATTCGTTAAAAAAAGGCACGATACTTGCCAAAAAAAGACTTCTTCTCAAATCAGTTTAATAGCAGCAGTTGGTTGACATGCCATAAAAAATAATTCGTTTGATTTTAAATAAATATTTTAGATAGATAGCTAGCTAGATAGATATTATGTATCGATAGATAAAAATTGACTGATTGATTTATAGTTTAGCGTGTAGCATTTCATTCAACTCATCACAGCATCAGAACTAATTATATTTAATAGTAGCTAAAAGCACCAATCACTGTTACCACTTTACTCTCACTCTCTTTTCATCACATCATCACCACCTTAATATTTCAAGCTAACTATTAAACCACATTAAAAATATTTTAACTTATTGCAAAAAAATAATAATAATTTAGCGGCTGCGGAGGATCAAAAAAGCCAATGATCCAGTATACTCTACTTTCTCTCATTTCCGGTTTGAATACACTCCTTTTAAATTTTTTTCCTCCAAGTTTGCCAACACCGGCAGCTCTCTCTCTCTCTCGCACCTGTTGTTGTTTGTCCTCGTTTAAATTTAATTCGTTTTTAGTTGGTATTAAATAAATTGCTATACTATATAGCTCTCTCTCTCCCTACACACAACAACTATACCAACAAAAGGAGATATTTTATGTCCCGTCGTCAATTACCCAAAAAACGAACGAAACTATTCTCCACTCCAAAAAAAAAAACTGCCTTACATCCAAAAATTGTAAACTACTGACTATCCTTGTTGTTTTGTGTGTATACATAGTACATAGCTATTATTATCTCTATACTGTATACATTACTATATTATTACTGTAACATTATCGAATATACTTAGTTTCGAAAAAGCGGTAAACAACATTTTACTATTATTATTGACAAAAGAAAAAAAAACAGTACTGGTCTTGTTTTTTTTATGTCTTGCCTACACAAAATTATTATTGTACCTTTTATACTTTAAAAAAATATTTGCTTGTATTTGATATTAATTGTAGTAGATATTTATATATATATACTGTATATACTTCATACATATGGATACATACATTACCTGTTGTTTGAACCGTATTTATCTTTCACTTTTGTGCAGCTTTCCCCCTCTCTCTCTCTCTAATTGCATTAATTTACATTGCCAATATAATACGTTATTCAATTACAAAACAAACACAAAACACACACATCTCTCTCAAATGTATTCAAACCTGTATCACTATACATTCATTAAATTACTCACTATATACCAACCAATCAAACACTCTCTCAAAAAAGGTCTAAAGTAAATAAAAAAACATTTTCTCTTCGTCCTCTCTTCTTCTGCCTGTCTTCAATAAATATGTATTGATGTCTACCTACTATTTCGTTGTTTTGACCTGTGCATTTTGCAAAGTATTTTCTTGTTTAATATTAATATATATGAGTGTTGTGTATGTATTTTCTCTTTTGCATAAAATATATACTCTGTTGATATTCATTCAATATATAGCATAATAGGTAGGCTAATTACTTTTCCACAGAGGATTAATCACAAAAATAAATTAAATCAGAAATCACTTCCACGAGCACTTCTCTCTTGACTCTCTCTCTCTCTGGATACACATATATACTTGTTGTATAGGTAATTTAGTCAATTGAGTAGAAAACACTAATTGATAGAGTTGGATGATGATGGCATATATACAAAAAATTATAGTGCATATATATTTTTTGATAGGGAGAAAAAAACGTTTCTAGTGATATATGAGTGTGGTGGGTATAAATAGAATTTAGCATAGTGGTTTGGTTGACATAGATGGTTATTTTAGAATAGATGTAGAGCAACTACTGCGATACTGATACTGTTACTCATCATCATACCAATATTAGATGAGCACGCGCGGTATGAAAATTAAATTATTTTTCAGTATTGGACGGATATAATGTATAGTCACTGTATTTACTTTATGGAATATACAATATATATTGAATGATGAATGAAAAAAATAATACACATGTTAGATATGTGGAAAAAAATTAAAGTATTTTATTAGTATTGAATTTTGCTTTATAATTGTTTGTTTTTTATTAATTTTTTTGTTCATCTTGTTGCTACTGACTGTTGTCATGTTCTAGTTCTGATTGTCTGACTCTGCAAGGCATATTATGTAAAAATTGAATTATAATTAATAAACAACTTTTTTTTCTCTTTTAATTATTTATTTCTATTTTTTCTAGCCTGCAGCTACATCTCTCTTTTATGATTATTTATGTAAAAAGGGACAAAATTTCGTTAAAATCGATTATCTACAAAAATATGTATCTTTCGCTTTCGAATATAAAAAAATAGAGAAAAGTGGACAAAAAGACACTCAAGTAGCCCAAAAAAATGTGACAATTAAAATTAAAATGATTTTTTTTTCAAGAATAATTTATTCTGAGGGGAGAAATAAAGAAAAAAAAATATTTATTTTTATTCTGTAAAGGACATCTGTTAATAATATATTTTTTGTCCACTTTGTCCCTTTTTTAGATACTATGAATAATATTGCTTTGTTGGATGAGTCTCTTCTAATTTTCCTACCTTTTTAGTAAAAAAAACATAAGTAACTTAGATATTGGTTATAATATATACTTCAAATATGTCAATCCATTGTTGTTTCTATTTCATATATATTTCTTTACTATTTTATCTACTTTTTTTGTTGCAAGAAAATACAAAAAAAATCTTATTTATTTTCCTTCTTTTTTAATTATTACGTATTATCTTATTGTTCCGTATATGCATGCTCGTTCTCTCTCGTTCGTTATAAATAAAATGTCGTGTTATCATGTAAAATTGGAGGAAAAAAATAAATATTTTTTTTCTTCTTCTCTCTAGCAACCTTAGTTAGCAAAGTATTTAATTTCTGTATAAAAAATGTGTTTACTAATTGACCTTCTATTTTTTTCCATGGCACGTTTCAGGGTGCACATCGCGGGATCTTTCGGGACTGTACGAGTTGAGTGGGCAACTACCTCAAGGCGCATCCGCAGTTCACGCCGCCCTTCATCAAGCAGCCCTGGGACACCAGTTCCAACAAATTGCCACCGTTTTGCCCACAAACTTTTTCCCCGTCATTCCCGGGCACCTGTTTCACCCTTCTCAGGGACCAACTCTTCAGCAACATCAGCAAGCAGCCCAACAGCTTGCTGCTGCTGCGGCCCATCATCAACACCAGGCCCAACAGCAGCAAGCGCAGCAACAACAACAACAGCAACAAGCCCTTTCAGCCCTTCAAGGCGCCAACAACCCATCTGGATTGGTTCATCATCAGCAAATCGCCATTCCAACCATTATCACAACTGCTCACGTTGACAACAAACAGGGTAAGAAGGGTGCAGATCCCTTGTCCGTCAAAAGTCACATGATTTTATTCATCTCCCAAAACATTTTGTATGGAAGCATGTGAAAAAAATGACAATGATGATGATAAGCAAAAAATATATACAAATACACTTGTCATGTTCATGTCATGTCTGAACCACCACTCACAATGATGCCCCCCATATTTGCATAAAATATTTTGATGATGACCAATTGTATTTTTGCCCACTGCAGTTGGAATTCAACAGCCGCAGGTTATGAATGGCAGTGGTGCCGTTGTCATCAGTAAACAACATCACCAGCACCAGCAGCAGCAGCACCACCAACAACAACTTCACCATCAGCAGCAGCAGCAGCAACAACAGCAGCACCATCAACATCATCATGATCACCAACAGCATCAGCAACCACAGACCATAAATGTAAAGACTGTTGACATGCTGGATATTCCTGGAAAAGGCCGTTGTTGTGTGTATATTGCCCGGTAAGAGAAAAAAAATGCTCCTAATAAAAAGAAAAGTTAAACAAGTAGAACGAACACACACACAACACCACCAAAAAAAGAAAGTATTTTATAAAAAAAGAGACAAAAAAATTGTATTTCGGATGGTTGGCTAGTTGCCCACCACACAAAAACACACACATTCACATTCTCACATTGCATTGCATACATACATTTAAGAAGAAAGCATAATATACAGCATATATAAAGATAAGGTATGTGCATTTAACTATGTGAGAGAAAGGGTTAAAAGAGAGAGAGAGAGAAAGTACAACTGTCGTTGTATTTTCTCTTTCTCTTTTTAACGCAGTGCGATAGTGCTAGGGGATTTGCGCATTATGCATCTTCCCACTTTTTTTTACGCTTTATGCATAACCAACTTTACTCACTTAAGTCAAGTCAGAATAGAGCAAGAACGGCAGTGTGAGAGTTTTTTCTCTCTTTCTAGCTGTGTGTAAATGACTGAGTCGAAATAAGTGTGTATTTTGTTTAAAGAAGGGGGAAAAAACAAGTGTACATAGTTTGTTCATTTTGTTCCAACACCGATACCTTATTTTCTCTTTCTAACTTATTATTAGACTAGTAGTTGTTGTGTATTTGTATTAGTAAAACCAATTGTATTGGTTGTATTTTTAGTAGTTTGTAGTTGCGCTCTATATGTATTTTTTCTCTTTCTTTTGGTAAATGGAATATCTCTATGTATTCTCTCTATCTCGCATCTTCTTCTTCTGGTTTCTCTGGTGCTGACGCTCATAGTTAACAATGTCGACAAAAATTGTTTGCTTTTGGACCAAAAAAGTTAGTCAAGTCAAGTCAGAGAAAAAGCAGTAGTAGGAACAGGAGTGGTGGTGGTGGTGATGGTGGTATTGGTACTGATGGTAGTAGCTTTACTAGTGGATGGAAAATGGAGTCAGTAGTCTAGAGCCGCAGACTAGAAGCGGACTAGGAAAAGGCGGCAGTGAAGGAGAAGTAGTCCAGTCAGTCCACCAGCACAACCAGTTATAACACAATGCCGTAAAACTAAACTTGTATATTTTTTTTTCTCCGTTTTCTCCCTCCCAAAAAAAATATTCTCTCTCTCTCTCTCTCGCAGCTTTCTCTTCTCCAGCACACACCACGGGAAACAACAACAAAACAAGGCATACATACAAGTAAATTGAGAAAAGCAAGTAGTCAATTTTTATGTGAGCCATGAGAAATAATCACGGGACTCTTTTTTCTCTCTACATTCCTCTCTCTCTCTCTTTCCTTCTTCTTCGCATCTTAGTCACCATCATCACTCTAGCAAACCGCTTTAAAAAAATAATTCAATGGTTTATTGAATCATTTCAGGTTTTTTTTTCTCTGTCGTGTTTTTCTTGTTGTAGTTTATTTGTGTCTCCTCTGTACAAAAAAAATCCTTTTCCTTTCATCATTATATCACCTTGATCATCATCGTCATCATCGTCATCATCAGTTGTTTGAAAAAAAGCAGGTGGAATAATACCCGCCACCTTTCTCCAAGCCTATTCCGCATGATAATATATACATACCTCCCCCTCATGTCCTCTTATTTTATGTGCGTGTTTGTGTGAATATTTGTGTGCCTTGTATTTTTTTTCCAGTATTGCTACTGTATATATCTATCTCTCTGTGTGTATTTATATTTATGTGTGTTTTTCTGTGTCTCTCTCTATCTATCTTGTTGGTATACCTCTAAAAAATAATAATACAGCACCAACCACAAAGGAGAAAAAATAAATATGTGTGGACTGAACAAAGTCAAGTTAAGTCAGTCAGCAGGAAAAAAAGATAGATATAAATAAATAAAGAAGCTATCAGCATAAAAAAAAGGTTTACAGTATTTTGTAGTAAATTGATTTTAATCACCATTTCCCCCATTCCCTTTTATCCAATTTTTTTTTGATTCCTTTCTCTCTTTAAACCTTCCATATGCCTTCTTCTTCCCGCTTTCACTTTTCATAATGTATAGTTTGGTTTGTGTACCTGCTTCTCTCTCTTTTAACTGTGTTCAATGTGTGTTCTATGTGCTAGTGTATAAAATTTTCTCCCTGTCATTATAATTGTAGTAGTCATCGTCATTTTATTTCCCTTTTGTTATAATCATCATTCCAATACATTATTTTCTCCTGTGCTAAAATTTATTTTTCGCTACATCCCAACAAAGCAGCAGCAGCACCTCCAAACATTATCATCATAATCTCCTCACCACCACCACCATCATCACCATAACCAATAATTGTAGTTTTTTTCACTTGTGTGTATGATTATTTTTGTTAGTATTATTAATGTTATTATTTCTAGACTCTTTTCCATCATTTTTTTTTGTGTGTGTCTCTCTCTCTGTGTCCTCCTGACGCCGTTGTTTACCTATATCTGTCTGTAGAAGAGAGACTTGTTCTTGTGCCACTTATTTTTTTGTAGCTTTCTCTCTCTCTCTCCCCAGCAAAAAAAAATGTCTCTTTTATTCTCCTTCTCTTCTGCTGCACTCTGCAAACCTTAAAGATAAATATGTACGTACATATTTATTTTTTCATAAAGAGTCAAGTAGTGCTTTGGAACAAGAAAAAAAGACAAAAAAAATTATTGTGTGTGCAGAGATTATAAGCATTATGATATTGGTAGTTGTACAAGAGATGTGATCGACTCCTTCGAAGAAAAAAATAACTTTGAAAGAGAACCGTTTTCTCTTTTGGTGTTTTATGGTGGTGTGGTCGTGCATTTAAGCTTTTATATGTATTTTTCCAGATAAAAAAATATATGTATTGGGAGGCTGCTGCTGTTTTTTTTTCTGGTTTTGATATCTGGTTCTCCCTTGTACTACTTGCTTCAATGTTATGTAATATGAAAGCATGCACAAAGAAAAAAAAGTGAAATTGCAGTAGATTTTGAGTGAGCTCAAATAACACACAAGGTCTATTCCCTCTTTTTTTCCCTCGCCTTGTCGTCGTCAACTTTATATATGTATATATATCGTTTATTGTGTAGGTGGTGGTGTACATGTGCATATTACATTATATGTACATTGTACACGTTACGTGTATCACTTGCATAATGTGTTTCAAGTCAAAAACTACCTACTCCCTATCCCTAACAAAATGAAAGAAAGAAAGCTTGTGTGTGTGTATTCCTTACAATAGTAAGTTGTACTATTTTATTTTTCCATGGTCGTTTTAAATGTAATAATGTTATATAATCGGTAATCGGTATATATATTATGTACTTTATGTATAAGACCACGTTATTCAAAAAAAAACTTTTTCTCTCTATGAAAACCAAGTGGGTAGAGAGAAAAAGAAAGAAAAGTAGTAGTAGTAGTAGTATGACTAGTTGTTTGTAGTAGTGATGATAGTGGGAGTAAACGCTACAAAAACCCTTTTCTCTCTCAGCTTTCTCCTCATCCGCTCTCTCTTTACTAGAGCACCACTACGACAGCTGCCGCATTTCCTTCACATGAAAAAAATATCCTTTAACTCGCCTTTCATTCAGCTGCTGCTGCAGCATATGTATATATACAACTAAAAGATATATATATATACATATATATATATATTATACCCTTTTTATAGTGAGCGTAAAATTGTAAAAATATAAGAAATACTCTTTTTCTCTCTCGCATTCCAACAATGAGTAAAAAATGTCTTATTGTTTGGTAGTGTGCACTATATATATATATATTAACTATATATAGTACTGTAATATATAAATATATATATATATATAGACTTCAAGTTAGTCAATGTGCTGCAGTTTCACAACACTTTTTCAATGTAAAAAAAAGTTGGTAGGAAGAAGCCCGCCTTTCTCACTCCTTTTCACTTTATATGTCATTCCATTCCTTTTTTACCTGTCTTACTACACCTTTCTTTGTATTGTTGAGTATTATTATTAGTAACACATCACATAATATGTATACAATGTGTGTAATGTGCAACATGGAAACCTGTATTTTTGTTAGAAGAAAAAAAAACGAGAGGGATGATCATGTCTCTTGTTTTTTTTTCCACTGCAGTCGAGTCTTCTTCTGTTGGCCTCTGTAATGTTTGATAGCTTATGTGTCTACTTTATTTAATTGTTGTACCTTGATTATCACCAAAAAACCTGACAAATCCTCACACCGCTGTACACTTTCTCCTTTCTCTCTCTCTGTCTCTGTCCATTTCTCTACTTTTTATACTCACTTGACTTTGTAAACAGATGCTTCTTCTTCTCTTTGTGCCTTTCATCGTTGTTCTTGTTGTTGTTTCGCGTTGTGTTTCTCATGTGCTTTATTTTTTCTTTTGGAAAAGTTCAGCGATGAACATGAACAGCCGACCACATTCTTGAAAAAACTTTCTTGGCAAAACTCGATAACATTGTTTCACTTCGCAAAAAAAGAAGAGATGGAAATAATAGTAAAAATGAAATTAGTGCGAGTAGATTCCTCCACCACTCCGCCACCTCTTCTCCTACTGGTCATCATGCAAAAACAAAAGATCAAACTACTACCGCCACCGTTATCACCTTTCACAAGCCCAATACACAATGCTTCGCAATCGTCGTCGTCGTCAACAGTTGTGAAGAAAGATGATGTAGAGAAAATAAGTATGATGATGGCAATAATGTCATGACGATAGTAAAAACATTTAAGCAAAAAGATGATGATTATTAATAATAGTAATAATATATTAAATGTTTGGTAGTGTTTGTCTCCTCTATCCTGTCGTTATTATATCTATTATTTTCGTGTGTAGTCAATCAAGTTAAAAAACAAGATAACCCTTTGAACAAAAAAAAGAGAGAAACCCGTCAGCTCAAAATCAACGTAAACACCATCACCACCCATCCCACTCATAGTCCGAGTAGTCAATCAGTTTATTATTTTTTTGTTCAAAAATTAATTAGTGTTCACATGTTGCAAAAAAAGTCTGTGTATTTGTGTGTGTGGTTAGAAGCAACAGAAAAAATATATATAACGTAGCTGGCTTGCTTTTTGTGTGTAAAAAATAGTGTGTGTCTTTGTGTATCTCTTTTGTGTGTAAAAACGGTAAAAACACCAAAAAACACCAACTTGTAAATATAGAGCAACGTGCGCCACGAGTGAATTCATCTTTCAAAATGTAATTCAATTTATTATACACGTATATATATGCAATACACATGTCATATGAATATATATATTAGTGTTGCTTGCTCTATGATATTTTTTTCACCTCACCTCTCTTGTTCTATTCATCACGACGGTAAATATTAACTTTGGTTTGGTTCAAGGTTGAATGGACTTGTGTTCTTCCTTCCTTCCTTCTTTTTTTGTATAAAATTTGATGATTTTCGCTCACTTGTTCCCAGTGTTAGAGTCCTGAGGGGGGGGAGGGGGTATGGGGTTTTTTTTTTGGTTTTTTGAGATTCTGGGAAAAAACTTGTTTCATTTGAACAAAGGTTGTGTGTGCATCTGTGTAAAAGCTAATTGATCATGTGTACAGATACATGTGTGGGCATGCACTCTACAAAATGGTAATTAATTGATCTTGTGAAAGGATGTGCGGGGACAAGCACCCACCAGGGATAAAAATGCTAAATACCTGGAAACAAATTTCTCTCTATGTAAACTTTTCAATGCAATATATCCACTAGTCAATGTAAACGCAATCGATGATGATGATTATCATCATGATAATTATTAGTATTTGTACTTGTCGCTATTTCCCCCATACAAATTGAATGGGGTAGGTAGGTGTACGCTTTACGGAGGAGGGTTGAGGATTTACCTCTCTTGCAGTTTTTACATACAGACATACATACATGAATACAAGTTTGTTTTAAATAAAAATTGGTAATGTATTTATTTTTGACCGGGATTTTATATTTTTTTTTCGCAGGTACTCCTACGATCCCTTCCACCAATCTCCCAATGAGAATCCAGAAGCTGAGCTGTATCTCAACGCTGGTGACTACGTACTAGTCTGGGGAAACATGGATGAGGTAAACTAAAAAGACAAAAAAAACATAATAATTTTGTAGGCATTGAAAAAATAAAACATTTCTATGTACCTTTAATGTGGCATATGTACAACATACCATCAATATATAATCAACTTGTACGGAACAAAGTCATTTTTTGTCATCCAGTCAGTGACCTTATTTCCTCCCTTTTTTCAATAACTTCATTACACACTTTCACTCACTTTCTCTTTCAAGCTTTCTTTCCAAAAATAATATATATCAAGAAAGACACGAGGAGAGTTTGAAGGAAAAAGCAAAAATATTTCAAAATGAACAATTGTCTATTTTATCGTTTTTTTTAATATTTATTTTGCCACCCTTCATAATATTCTGTTATGTGGACTGGATAAGTAGAGGATTTTTTTTTCATAAATTAGTTTGATTATGCTTAAATATGTCTCTCTTTTTACAAAAAATAAAATCAATAAAAAATTGATTTTTTTCTCGCGACTTTATTACATCCTTTTTTATAGTTAAATAGCTAAGTGTAATTTTGACTCTGTGAGATTGAGCAACCGAACCGACTGAACAAGAAAAAAATGTTATTCTTCTGCCTACTTACAATTTGATTTTTTTTTCCTTCTACAAAAATTGCAATAAGTTCGCCTACACCAGCTTCCATCTTGAGCGACTTTGCAAGACAGCGCTTTCTTTCTTTTTTCTACAATTTTTGTCTTTATTTTTTCCTTTACTCTCATTCTGTATTATTAACTGATTTTCCATGGATGCTTCAACGCTCTATTATTATTTTGTATTTCCCCCCTATTTTCTACCTACCTACTTCCCTTTTGATTTGATTACATTTGAAAAAAACTGTATCTCTAGCATGTCTTCATTATTTTTTTCTCTTCCTGATTCTCGCTCTCCAGAGAAAAGTACATTACTGCCGAATAAGCTGGATGATTGAAATCGAAAAAAAGATGATGATGATTTTTTGTTGAATGCTCATTCATCATCTTGTGAGTTAAAATGTAACGAAAAGAATTGAAAGCTAGTGCTTAAAAAAACCAAAAATAGGAAAAAGCAGACAGAAAAGATAATTGCGTAAACATGCTAGATAATATGTACAAAAACTATAAATACATAATAATAGGCGTGTGTACACAAGCTTAGATTTTTTTCATTTCATTTTTTTCTCCCTCGAAAATTCCAATCAATTTTTTTCTCTTGATTATCTTCATTTTTCCTGGGAGAGTTGGCAAAAAAGATGTAATCACAGTAATGATGATGATTACAGAAATAGAAATGAAAAAAGAGAAAATAAAATTGAGTGCTTAGTTATTTTATTCGTGATATTTTTTTTTTGGTTGGGAAAAAATAGGATGGATTTCTTGACGGGGAACTTTTGGATGGGAGACGTGGCCTTGTTCCATCCAATTATGTGGAGCGCCTCGTGGGCGAAGACTTACTTGAGTTTCATCAACAGGTAGTGTTGGGAATCAAAGACACGGACGACTGCTTCTCTACATCCCTTCTAGACTTTGACCATGCCAGGGATATTGGGGATGAATCTCAAAGGCTGATCATCGGTAAATCACGTAAAATATAAATACAACTTACTAACACTTTTATTTACTTTTTATCTCTCTACTCAAAAAAATCTTTGTCCTTCGTCAAAAAAAATATACAAAAAACAGGCTATTTTTCTAAATATAAAAAAATATCTAAAAAAAATTAAATATGTACAAAAAATATGTCATGTCGTCAGCCCTTTCATCTTTAAAAAAATATTTTTAAATATTTTTATTTTGTCAGGGAAAGGGTCTAGTCTCAGGTTTTTTATTTTTCAGTTTAATTATAATTAATTATAATTTAATTATATTTTTTTCTCTGGAGAAAAAAGGAAGAAAAACATTTTTTTCTGTGTGTGTGGTTTGTATGTGTGTTGAAAAACTATGTATATTTTGTAGTTACAAATAAACAAAGGCGTGTTAAGAGAACGTTGCCTCCATTGAAGATAAATCAAACGGATGCCTTCAGGATGCGAGGTTTGTTCAATGCTATCACACAATGATGTGTTCACTCACACCTTGTACAAAGCTTTTTTTTCACAACAACAAAAAAATAAATAATAATAAAAATCCCAACATATTTTTTTAAAAAAGAATGTCAATCAATAAAATACTCTCTGGGCATTATTATTATTTATAAACATAAATAATTTACATATATATATACATTATATGCTACCTTTGTATACATTACCTAAAATATAGTTTATATATTTATATGTAGAGTTTTCTCAAAAAGTCAAGTATTTAAAAAAAAAGTGAGCATTGATAGATAAGCTGTGCTTATCAAAAAAAAAACCTCAGTCAAGCAAGAAGCATGATGACAAAAAAAACCTCCATCTTAGACTTTTAACCCTTTTCTTCTTCTCTACTTCTACTACAAAATATATTTTGTAAATCACATAATCACACCATATCTGATATCAACCGCATATTTTAAACCAAACCAAACCAAACCACTAAATTATCATCATCACCACCACCACTTATCCCATTATTTAATTGTTGAGTAATGTGACATGATAAATAAAAATAGTGTTCCAATTTTATTTTATTTTTGGAGAAAAAAAAATGCGGTACAAAAAAAAGTCTCCATTTTATCAAAAAATAAAATAAACCTTTTAAAATTAATTTTTTAATTTGTTTAATTAATTTCCTCTTTAAAAAAATATTTGGTTGTTTGTTTTTCATGTGCTCTTGTTGTTTATTCAGAGACACGGAAATAGTACATACTTATTATTATTGTTATTTAGTTTTTATTGATACAGGCACTTTTAGCAGACTTATGGGCCCTTTCACTTTTGATATTGAGAATGTACAAAAATTATTATCATTGTTCTTTATTTGGTTGGTAGAGTAGAAAAAAAAGCTGTGGTGTAATTTTTTTTTCTTAATTTTTTTTTTGTTTCTAAAAAAACGCACAGACATAGATATCATTGTTATATAATTACGTATTATTGTTATTAAAGTAAATTGTGAAATAATTAGCTTTATTTGGAAACAGAGTAGTAAAAAAAATACGGCCAAAAAAACGTAGTTGAAACAAAGTACTTCATTATTTTTTTTTGTTTAATAAAAAAATATACATTTATGATAATTATGATTATGACAATTTTTTAATGAGAATTTTTTTTTTCTCACAAAAATAATAAATACACTTATTTTTTTTGTTCCTCTGAAAAAAAAAACTGATACAGAGGAGCTGATGCACCGAAGGCAAGAGGAATACGGGTATCTGGATCTTGAAGACATTATTGACGACGACGGGGATCCGGAAAAGCAAGGTATGTCTACACTAACCAACATTTTATACCTGATATACTTATATATATTTTATAATTTTTGTAACGCTGCTGGTTGTCATTGTAATAGTTTTGTAGATATGTAGAAATTTTACTATGGAAAAAAATAGTATCAAAAAAATATATAAGTAGCTTACGTTACGACTAGTCCGTAAATATCAATTATATTCATATTTACCAAATATTTAATTTGATTTAAAAAGTTAGTTAATTTTTTTTCCATTTTTTCTAGTCTGACTATCAGATAGAGAGTTTAGAAAAAAAATTGTAGCGTTCGTTCCTATTTTTTTACGTTATTAAAAAAATTAGCACGTACTGTTTATATTATGGTTACGTTGATATTATAATTTTTAATATATTTTTATTTTATTTTATAAAATGGCCTCCAAGTACTTTGAACCCTGTGGCGATGTTTTTTTGTACTGTTTATTATCGAGAGTATGCTCATTAATAATAATATCACTAATTAGCAAATTTTACAGTTTGAAATTTAAAATTAACATTTGTAATCCAGATAATAATACTAATATATATGCCACTGCTGCATGTCTGCTGGAAGTATGTCTTTGTTTTTTTAATTAAAAAAATTAATTGTGATGATTAAGAATTAGTGTGCAGAGTGGTGGTGGTGGAGACCACTGCACTGTTGCAAGTTTTCCATAGTGTTTAGGGCAATTTTTCTAGTGTAGTAACAAAAGACAACTTCAATACTTGGCACTCATAGATTTATTCTTCTCGGTGCTAGTACCTCCACCTGTTCAACTCACACTAGAGAGACAACTAAACAAAAGCATTTTAATCGGATGGAACCCTCCAGACTGCCCGCCTGGTAGTGTTGACTGCTACCAAGTCTACGTTAATGGGCTTCTCAGGTGTACTGTTAAGGCGAACGAAAGAACACGTGCTCTTGTAGAAGGTGTAGATTGTAATCGGGTATGTTCCCCACACAACAATAATAATAACCATAAATAATAACTATAATTATTATCTAGTCCAATTTATTATCGATGACAAGATGAGATGAGAAAATTACCTGCAAAATTATAGTCCAACCAACAATTATTTTATGGCTAAAGAAATAGCAATAGTGGGTCTCTAATTAACTTTCATACAACTGACTAGATTATATGAGGCCCATGATTGTTTTTTTTAGTCGGGGGGCTGTAGTCTATACTAATTGTTGGTTTGACTGTACGTATTTTCATATTCATATTAATTTTTTTGGGGACTCTGAATTTGAGTTTTGAATTTTAATTTTGTCAGATTTTGTAAATAATGTAGTTGTGTGTGTGTTGTATGTGTGTACAGCCCCATAGAATTAGTGTTAGGTCGGTAACGCCTAACAGGAGGTCATCTCGTGATGCCGCTTGTACTATGGTTATCGGAAAAGACGCCCCACTTGCGCCTTCATGTGTCAGAGCTTCTGGAATTACTAGTACGTCAGCAGTCATCTCGTGGCTGCCCAGCAATAGCAATTATCAGCACGTCGTCTGTGTAAATAACGTGGAAATTAGAACAGTCAAACCGGGAGTATATCGACATACCATTACGGGTAGGCTACCAGCAGTGACATTTTTTTTAACCTCCCAAAAAAAATATTTTAATAGATAGAATTAAATTTGCATTTTTTATGTCAATTAAAAAATAAATTAGGATTAACCCCCAACACAACGTACCGCGTGACAGTTAGATCTAAAAACATTAAGGCACCCCATTTCGATGAGAAGAGTAGCAAGCAGATGGAGAAGCTATCATCGCACACAGAATTCAAAACACTTCCAAAAGGTACCAGCCTTCCTTGCTTTCTGCATGCCATTTTTTACCTATTTTATCCCTTCTCTCTGGTGACACGGGTAAAATAATGATGGTTGTCTCGGTTTGCCCCGAGGATGTTTAGGTCTACCTGACCCACCTGTGGACGTCCAAGTAGAGCCGGGTCCTCAAAACAACACAATTCTAGTCACGTGGCATCCCGTCACAGCGGGCACATCCAATGGGGCCGTTGTCACAGGATATGCTGTCTTTGCAGACGGAAGGAAAATTCTTGAGATTGATAGTCCATCAGGTAAAGTAGAGCCTTTATTTTTCACAATGCCCCAAACAAATAATAATCAATACGATAAGCTGCTTGTATCTAATTAAAATATTTTATTTTATTTTTGTGATAAGGTGACCACGCGTTATTAGACCTGAACCGATTTCAAGGTGTGATCCCCAAACAAGTGACAGTGCGCACTAAATCTCGTGATAGCCTCTCTTCAGATAGTATACCCATCGTTATCCCTGCTCAAGTGTTGAAAGGCAGACGGCACAAGGTAAAAAATATCTACATTTTAATTATGAAATACACGCCCCCGCAATGTACCTCCTTTAAATGTGCATCTGATGATGATGATGATTTTGTGGTGAAGATGGAACAGATTCCAACCCAAAACAGCCTACCGCGGCGCGGTGTTCGTCACCCACTAATGGAAGGTGAGGAGAGCTTTAGTGACCGTGAGTTAGGTGCTTATCATATGGGTATGCCTCGTTTAGGTAAGCTTTTATCCTTGTTCCCCTTTACACTTGCGTGTGCTCTTACCCTGGGCCCTTTTGTCGTGTCCATACTAATCTTCCAGAAAATACTAAAGACATAGAACGCCCTGGACCTGGTGGAGGACCTCCTGGGGGAAGGATGGGGGTTCATCAACAACCGCCCATGGGATCCCGCTTCCCACCACCGGATCCACGGGGCAGACCAATGCCAGTCCTACCTGATCGGCCTATTACCGCAAGAGGTTATCATCCACCCCATGCCCCTCCTCCGGGTCATCCGCAGCAGCAGCAGCAACAACAACAGCAACAGCAGCATGGCCATCCAAATCCCCGCTCCAAAATGGGTGGTCCCCCCATGGACGAATTCTATGCCCAAAGAGGAAGGCCCCCAAGACCTGGAAGACCCACGGAAGTTCGCCATCGTCTCTTTGTGGCGTTGTTTGACTACGATCCTCAGTCCATGTCTCCCAATCCAGATGCCTGTGAGGAAGAACTTCCCTTTAGAGAAGGACAGACAATTAAGGTATTTGCTCACCTGCATATTTCCTCTGTAAAATGGCTAGACATATATCGATTAGTCAAGAAATGCTAATGGATTGATTTGCTACTCTGTAGATTTACGGGGAAAAGGATGCTGATGGTTTTTACTGGGGTGAGGCAAACGGGAGAAGGGGCTATGTACCTTGTAACATGGTCTCGGAAATACCTGCCGACGACGAGAGAATGGCACAGGAGTTCTTAAGCGTATGTACAAAAAATATTGTAACGTGCAAGTGCACAATTTCTTCTTCTTCTCAGAATGCCCCATTAACAATAATTTTCTGAGTGATATATTTTTTAATGGTAAAACAGCAGGAAACAGGAGAGCCCCTAGTCAGTGGTCGGGAACGACGTGCGATGGGAAGAGACAGATGGGGAGACATTTATGCCAACATGCCTGTAAAGAAAATGGTCGCTTTGTACGACTACGACCCACAAGAACTTTCGCCCAACGTTGACTCCGAGGTGATGATCATGATGATGATGAAGACCCCCCCTTCTCACCTGTGTCTTTCATCATCAATCCAACCAACATGTATTGTTTGATAACTAATAATTTTTATTTTTGGTTATTCTGTTAATATTGCAGGTGGAGTTGTCGTTTGTGACGGGCGACATAATTTACGTATACGGTGACATGGATGACGATGGTTTTTTCATGGGTGAGTTAAACGGTGTTCGTGGGTTAGTACCGTCCAACTTTCTGACCGAAGCTCCTCCCGACTACGACGGTGGAGCACGAGGTGGAGGAAGAAGGGGTGGTCCTGGTATGCCCCCACATCTGGGTCCACCTGACCACCGTGGAAGACCCCCAGGTCCTGGAGCACGTGGACCGCCACCCCCTCCCAGAGAGGGTGCCGCTGGGGGTCACGGTCCACCTCATCCGAGAGACGAGAGAGGCGCACGAAAAGGTAGGAAGATATTTCCTAAAAAAACAGAGCACAGATTTTTTTTCTCTTCCAAAAAAAAAATCCAAAACACGGTAACAGATCATCTTAACAAGGCAACTATTGACAAAAAAATGCGTACAAAAAATTTAACGAAAATCAAAAATAATTCAAAAGACAGAAAATCAAAAGAATGCAGTGCAGTTTTTTTTAGGAGCGAATCATCATCTCCGCGTCTCAGCGACATAAGAAAATAAAACAGTCATTCCTTTTATTGCTCATTTTCATTCATATTATTATTCTAAAATTATTTATCTACTTCTATAATCTATCTTAATTATAAATACCTACATGTATATTATTTATTTTTGATTATCATTATGTATCATCTATATATATATTATATATATATAAATATATTATTATTCTTATCATATATTTCTTCTTCTTATTTTTATTTTTTCGTATCTTATATATTATTACTATATATCTATATATATATATTATATATGTATGTTATATTATTATTATTCCCCACTCAAAAAAATTTAAATATTATTATTATATTTTTCTCTTATTAAAAAAAATAATTAATATATTTCCTTCCTTGTCTCACCAAAAAACAAAACAAAAAAAGCCTTATTATTCTTATTATTAATTTCAGTATGAGACTTCCCCCCCACCCCCTTTAATTCCCTATGTGACTAATGATACGTAAAAATATATAATATTGACTTTATTTTTATATTTATTTTACTTATTTTTTTATTTTTTTTACAACTACTTATCTTTTTTATATTTGGTTTTTATTTTGGTACGGAAGAAAAATAATTAAAGTATGAGGAATGGGTGTAGTAGTCGTCTTGATTCGACTTATTTCACATCATGATGATAATAATGACATTTTTAATTAATCTAATCCAAAAGGATTAGCGGATTTCATCAGACCAAAAAAAAAACTAATCAAAAGTTCAAACAAGTTCGTTGATTTTTTTTCTCATTAGCAAATTATGAAACAGTCAGACCAACAATTTTTTTTATGACTTGAGTCTCTCTAATTTTTTTAGCTATTTTCCAAGATGCCCCCGGTTGGTTTTCGTAATGTCCATTATGATTATACTTAATGTCCGGACTGTACATCATGTAAAAAAAAACTTTCACCTTTCACTTTCTTTTCGAACAGTGTTTTTGTGTTTTTGTAAACCTTGCTGCTGAGTGTGTTTTTTGAAAATGGCAACCATTTTAATAAATATTTTTGTACGTGTATACCCTGGCAACTTGCAATGCAAAGCAAAATACCACCAAAAAATGTAAACCCTTTTTTTAACCCACTGCCAGCCACCACCCACCCCCGTGTGCAATTTTTTTTACTCCTCTCTTTCAATTGGTGTGAAATAACTCGTTGACAGACTGATTGGGTGTCTCTCGCTATATATATTTCGCACACAGTGTGAATGTGTGTCGTCTCTCACCTGTTTCTCTTATGAATATTATTATTTAATTTTATTATTTATTTTTTCACTACCGTTAAACATTATTATTATATCTATTATTATTATACATATATATTATAAATATCTTGATGTGCCTTCGATGTCTCTCTCTCTCTCAATTTTGCGGTGTGCTTCTACTTATATAAAAAAAATATATAACTATTACGCCTCTTCTCTGGAGTGGGTCAACTATAATTTTGGGAAGCACTGCTGCCACTGCCAAATTTACCTCCCATATCCATATATATATATTATTATAGAGACCATATATATCTAAAAATTATATATATTTTATATATATCTTAAATATATATTCTCTCTCTTTCTCTCTATCTCTCTCATGGCTTGTTCAATTGCACTATTCCCTGATTGATGTTGTGCTCCTCTCTCTGAACAAAAAATATTCTCTGTCTTTTTTTATGATTCTCTCTCTCTGTACGCCGCTGCTATTCTCTAGACGCCTCTTATCCTCTCGAACACTCGGAGGTAAGTTGACAACAACAACAACAAACAAAACTCTTTCCACAAACGCTTCCCATTTTGAATAGCTGCTTTTTGTTCTCAATGCTCTCTCTCTCTCTGCGCACTAAATTAATTTTTAACAAAAAAATATATTAAAAAACAAAAAAATAATTAATTAACTAATTGACTTTTAAAGGCTGTAACCCCTTTTACTTATTTTTTATCATTTTGAAATATTTTTTTTTACCTTTAAATTTTTTTTCTTTTTGTATTTTTCTATAAGCTTTGGGATGTCTTGTAGTGTGACATGCCCCTTTTTTAACACGTGTGTGTCAATCAAAAATATGCTCTTGTGTATCTCTCTCTGTGTGTCTATCTATGTATCTAGCTATATATATCAATCAGTAGCTTTCTCCTTACATGTATGTCTGTCTACGCATCTCTCTCTAAGCTTCTTTTTCTGCAGTGTTTTCGAACCTTCACCAAAAAAAAATCTGAAAAAAAAAATTCCCTCAAAAATTAAAACGTGTGTAATTTTTTAAATGTGAAACGACAGATATTTCCCAAAAGATGATATATAATCAATACATTCCAATTGAAAATTGAAGATCAAAATTTAAGATTTTTCTTAATCGATAAGAATTGAAAATATCGGTCGTTTCTCTGCCACCCACTTCTCTCCGTAGTGACCTATGTAGATATATGTATTATATATTTGTAGTAGAGTGTACAATATATATCGTAACAAGATTTTTTTTTGTAGAAGTCTCTTTAATTATTATTTTTTATCTAGAACACCACCGTAGTTGTGTAGAATGGATGTGTAGCCAAAAAAAACAACGAAATGATGATACAATATACGTAGCACGTATGTTTTTTTTTTTCTCCCAATGTGTCCATAATATATCCAAAAGTGGTCAATATATATCATATACATAAATAGTTTACGTACATATATACCCTCTCTCTGTTTTAGTTGTGATTTGATTGAGTGGTAGATTTTTTTACTTGAAAAAAGTGAACGTGTTTTAGTTTTTTTCTATCGCCCGTCTTTTCATTTTTTTGTCTTTATTTTGTTATTTTAGTTATTATTGTTACGGCACAGCACTGCCAAGAAAAAAAATGAAACGTACATACAGACTACCTGAAAAGGAACGTTTATATAATAGCTATATATTATATATTGATATATATATATTTCCCGGAAAAAAAGATTGAATTCTAAATATAAACTCTATCCTGGACTGTGAATATATTATTTAAAAAAAATATATAGCATAGTGAGTAATTTGGTATTAAAAAGAAGGATCTGTGATTTTTCACATGAAAGTCAACGGACAGGGGATTTAGGAGGAGGCCCTTGGCACGGTTTACTTATTTTTTAGATAAAAAGTTAAATAAGCATGAGAAATAACACTTTCCAATAAAAAAGTCTGTTGGGGTCTCCAAAAAAAAGTCTCCAAATATATTTTCCGTAAATATAAATGTGGTAGTGCAAGAGAAAAGGTACCACCGGGAAAAGTTGTCCGTTAATCATTTTTCCAAGTTGCATTACTGTTCTTCTCAAAAATGCAGTGCAACTTAAAAAAAACTTAACTAACGAATAACTTTTCTCAATCTGGTCCATTTTCTCTTGCACTAATACATATTTTTCTTTGATCTATACTAAAACGACCAAGTTAATTATTAATAAAAAATAAATCCTCCGTTCTTTGACTTGACACTGTGGGAGTTACTGGATCCGCTTGTGTTGGTTGATAAATATATATATTTTTGACTGTTTTCTCTCTATCTATCTATCTCTCTTTCTCGCTCTCAGTAATTTCTCTCTTCTTGTCTTATTCCTCTCTTATCAAGAATAGGACAAGTATATATAATATCTTGTACATATCTATCTAAATATATAACTATAAATAGAGTGTTGTTTTTTGATCTTGTTGATTGATTGA
>JAQFZG010000894.1:0-25609 GCA_034695465.1 Entomobrya nicoleti | reverse complement strand
GGACACCCAAGTTATTTCAATTACACACATGACGCCAAAAAGGCAACGGAAATATGGCACAGGCTGGAGAAGAAAAACATTTTGAGAATTAGGACTATGCAGTGTACCATAAAGGATCAGGAGCAAAGAGCAGCCTATGATCTAAGAAGAAAATGAAAGCTTTGAAGATGAAGAAGAGAAAAAGTTTTTTCTTAAGAAAGAATGGATATTTTTTTAAGTAGGCTGAGAAATAACATCGAAATAATTAAGCCTATATTTTTCTGTATGCCGTGCTCCTCCATTTTGCTGCATACACCATCATCGCATCGTCATGCTTGGCTGGATGGATAAGTAAAGATGCAAATTATATTCTCGTTTCACCGCCACCACTATAGCGCCGCTATTACTAGAGATTATTTGTTGGTCGGCGCGTACATCCATTTTTCTTTATGTATAAATGTTGAAGTAGACTTCACCCTTGGTTCTTGATTAGTCCATGGAATGAAGATTAAAGAACGCACTTGACTTTTTTCTGATGTTGAAACATTTGACTGGGGAACGAATGACAGCTACGACAATGACTTGAGATGACATTATCCCTGCTTATTTGGAAATTTTTCACTTTTTCATTTAGAAACTTTCTTTTTTAGTGAAAAATAAGCCATTTTACACAACGTTGTACAAATCTTGAAGGAAAACTGTTGAGCATTAAAACGAGCAAGTGAGTATAAGTTATTTGATGTCATGTGGTACAGTTCAATTTTTTCAGTACGATATAATAAGAAACTCCTTTTGAACCTAGTGTCAAACCACTGTACCTACAAAGTTACTCGAATTCATTGACCTCTTCATCTCATTTCATTCGTCGTCTCTTCCATTACAGCGCAAAGCAGTTCAGTTCACTAACCTGAATCTGACTAAGTCTCTCTTCATGTGGTGGTAATGAATGACTGCAAACTCACAAACACGCGTAATTTAATGGGCTGGGGATTTTTCACTAATTATTAAGTACACGCCGGATTTTCAAAAGAAAGCAAAAAGGCAAAAGGAAGTTCTAGCCAACAAAATCAGGCCAAGCTTCCCTGGGAATAAACTCAGCAAGGTTCGTTGTTTCATGCGAATACAAAATCCTTAATTTTTTTACAAAAAGTATGTGGGGTAGATAAACTACTTGTCTACTCGACCTAAATTCCGCTGTCGTACTCGTCTTTTTCATCCATGTCGTCGTCATCTTTTGTGCATGTCTTTTCTTTTTCCCAAAATTCTGCAAGTTGTTTTTAATGTGGAGAAAAAAACTCATGCTGGGATGAAAATCAGGAAGTTGATGAGTGCGAGAAGCCTGCTGCTACTGGTTCTGAATTTGGTTAGTTGATGAAGATGATGATAGAATAGATAATAATAATGGAAAAGTAGTTGATTACTTTATAACGTTCACAGGAGAACAGTCAGTCACATGAACAAGAGGAGGAGTTCAGTTCAACTTTTCATTTTCTAATAAGCACAAGAAAAAGTATAAAAGCAACAAACACTAGGTAGATAATAGATATACATATAGCAGTGTTTACAATGTATGAATATAGCCCTATATTAACACACAACAACATCTTCTATTCTGATGAAGATGAGAGAGCACTCCTCCTCCTTCAAGTTAACTTGTTTCAGCACTTGAAATACTTGAAAAACATCTTTTCCATTTTTCTATCAGTGCTTCTTGTATTTTTACTACTTGTGTAGGCACATCATCACAAGTACATACACATATTCTGCTACATTGTTGACGTTTTCTACGCAAAAAAACGTAAGGATGTATCATATGTTTCATATCCCCCCACTCTCTTTATTGTTCATTGGCAAGAGCTTTCACTCTACTTCTAACAGTGATTACACGGCTGGAGCTGACTTGACTGGAAAAGAATTACTCACTCTCAACAGTATTCACCCACTCAGTTGATTTTGTTGCTTCCTTCTTCTCGTCAACCAACCAACCTTTCACTCACTCAATCCATTTCATTTCCATACATTCATATACATATTGGAAGAGACAGCTCTACTGACAAAATGAAATTCGAAAATGGCCTTCCTCCTCTTCATTTCTTATTGTGCATTGCATAAATTTCTTCATACTATACAAATTGTCTAGTGAGTATGAAAAAGAGGAACATCAAGAAAGCAAAGCACAGGGAAAATACATGCATAACTTGTAGTTGTAGTGTAGTACACTTTTTCCTTGTATGGTGGAGGTACTTCTGCATTGAGCAGTTCCAATTCAACGGATTAAGTGATGAGGAGAATGACAATCATTAATCTTGTTGTCGCATCACATATATGTTTATTATATGGTATGTATCACAGAGAGCCAGACGACCAATATCAATCTGAACAAAGTTTATACTTATTACGATATAAATACATACATATATTGATACATGCATACTTATTTATCCATGCGTATAATATGTTGAGTATAGCGAACAAACTTTACAATTTCATTTTCTTCAGCGAGCGAGTAAAAGTAGAAAAATCTGAAATCACGTAAAGGAGTGTACACGGCCTATACATGGCAATAAGTAAATGTGAAAAATACTAATATTAATCTATGCAAGCATACCCATGTTTCCATACGGTTCTAGCCATCTTGAAAAATAGAGTATCATAAAAGTATAATTCCCCTGAAAAATACTTCCTCTCTATATAATTCCTAGATATCTTTCTCCTTGATATGATCTATTAAGAAGATGCGATTTTGTACAGGCATATACACCACTACGAAAATTCCAGTATTGCTTTCCAAAATATCAAGAAAATGTGTCTTTTCCTTGAAAACCGAAAAATAAAAGGACTGAAAACACCAACCATTCATTTCTTTGTTCGTATCGTAGCATAGACTTTTTCTAGGGTTGAGCACAAAGACAATCTTTCTCTGTCATTCCTTTATTATTTCAATAATAAGCAGTAATCGTGAAGGAAAGGACCGGCGAATGTATGTATGCAGTATATTCTCATAGGTTATACAGTGATGCATGTAAATCCTCAATAACTGTACATACTTATGTAAGAGTGTGGTAATATGTTAGCAAGTGTTGAAAAATCTTTTCATAATATATAAAATAGTCACAACAATATGACATGTCGATTTGCTTGAGGTGAGCACCAACTTGCTTGAAGCGGATGAACAGGATATCTGTGCAAAGTTAAAGAAAAGCTAGTCAATTTACTTCTTAATAGGCAAACATTCTAACTTAGATTATGTGCGCACATCTTTGCTCCACCATCTCCCTTTTTCATTTTCTTTCCTCATTTTGTCAGTGTTCCTCTTTGTCTCACTCTTGCCACTTTCTTTCTAATTTTCATCTACAAAAAAGAATAGTCTTTGTCCCCTTCAGCTTATTCTTTTACAGCTAGAAAGCATAGATTATTAAACAAAAAGTCTACGACTCAATCTCTTGAATTAAGTGTAATAGGTACTTAAACTTAAAAAATAACTTGATTTTTTTTCTATTTTTGATGATGATGGATGGGATGAGAAATGGTTTGCATGAAAATGGAAAAATAAATCATTTTTTGTATAGAATCACTGATTGCATTTTAAATTTTTACTGAGCATAACAATATATTATATATTTTTTGTGTTTACCAACAGGATTGGACTTTGAAAATCAAATACGTCCAGCCGAGAGACGCCGGCATTTATGAGTGTCAAGTGTCAACTCATCCTCCTTCCAGTATTTTTGTCACCCTTCTTGTTGTCGGTAAGTGTGCAATTTAAGACCCAAATTCCTACTTTAACTTTCTAGATATTGCAGTTTTCCAGCTCATGTGATAACCATTTTGTCCAGCTTCAACTTTCCAACTTGTACAGGAAGTCCACTTGTCAAAATACTTATCAGAAATGTCCAATGCATTTAGTTCTACTCTTACCATGCGTACAGTTCTCTCGGATTATGGATAGACACATGTGACACGTGATTATCTCAAAACCTCTCCAGTAAAATAAATGACTTCCAGTCCGAAAAGAGCATTTCAAAAATGTCTTCAGGGAGGATTGAAAACCACAAGAACACGGACAAGCTACTAAAGTGACGAAAAATATAAGATGTACTTACAAGTGAAGGATATTACACGCTTATATCCACTTTTATCTGTCTTTGTTGGAAAATACTAAAAAAGGCTTAACACAAGTTTTATTCACACTTTATCGTAACATAACTTATATAATCACTATTACATATGTGTACATACATAAGCAAGCAGGAACCCATACATGTACAACCCTTGTAGCTTGTTGTACGTGCATATATCAGCTGCATAAAAAAATAGAGCACGAAAGTGGCCAGGATGACAAGGCTCTTAAAATCTTTGACTCATTCATCATCTCACTTTGTCTTTCATATAATGTACGTGGCTTTCATGTGTCCGTATTCCTAACTAACGAACGTTGCATACACACATATGTATATGTATAACATCATACATCAGCCAAATATCCTATAAAGACTAAGCTAAAAATGAAAGACAAGCTGAAAATGAAGACTTTCACGGAAAAAGGAAGAAAAGAGGCATGAGTTGTATCCGCTTGTCTCAACTCATTTCACACACACTCCATTCCATTGTCATAATATAACACCAGAGAACGCCTATATATTGGACTATATGACAACACATCTGCTATCCTTATATATCTAGCCACCAACACAATATTTCAACCATTTTTCTCAATCTTATTACGTAACAACCGCCACAGGAAAAAAATGTGCCTATTACTTGTCTCCTTCCCTTCTTGCTTACACTGTAGTCATTATTATTATCATCTTTATACACATATATACACGTACACACAGGAACTTTCCCCGGGAGTAGTATCACGGGAGGGTAATTTCCAATCATGAATCACACACATTTTCCCTCTTTCACTCACAAAAGCGACTAGTCATTGCGTAATACCTAGATTGGATTGAAGTTTAGCAGCTATAAAAACGCACCACCACCATCATCATCATCAAATAATTTTCAATCTGCCTCTGGTAACACAAACTGCACTGCAATCTCTTCTTCTTGAGTACTTTGTATGTGAGTGGGAGTAGCATCATCCTATTACTTTTTTCATTATTATATACTACGCCACCGAATCCAAAACCACCACCTCACTATCATCCATGGAAAAGAGTCATTTCATTTAATCTACTTGATTGATCGATATACCACTTTCAACTTGATTTCTTGACTTGCCATCTTCTTCCTTTTTCTATTCACTCTACTGCTCCACTAAAGAAAAGCAACCACTTTACTTCAGCATATCATGTTATTATTAGTAACAACGAAGGGATGGCATAGGTAATAGACAGATAGTCTTGCACGCACATTTCACTCAAGATGAATGTCACTGGAAATAGTAGCTGGTTACCTATATAATATACATCGTAACAAGAAAATTGCTGGAAAATGAAGACAAGTCTTATAGCAAACTGGACAAGTTTTTAGGAAGAGTCTACCAAACTCTATAGCAAGTGCTTAAGGAAAAATATCTTAATCATCAAGTTTCAGAGAAACTGAGGAAAAAAGTAACTCGTGACATGCAAACCCCCATCATACCATCTGTGCTTGTTTATATATTCTTGAATTCTTACATCTCTACTTTCTCTTTCAATATTACATTAGCTCATAAACTTTATTTTCGTATACCTACATTATTATGTTCTAGCCAAAGGCGAAAAAGGGAGACGAAAGGAAGAAGACGAATACAGAAAGAGAAAGAACAAAAGAGAAAAAAGAAAAGAAATTGTCCATTGGAAGATTAACTCAATTCTTTGTTTTTCTCTCTTCTTTTCTTCCTGTCTCCTTTTCAAAGAGTGTGTCGGCTCTTTCTATTGTTAGCACACTTAAAGAGTATACGTAATGTCAGGAAAAAAGTACAATATAATGCCATAATATTAACTTATGGGCTGAATGGTATATATGTGTATTGTATACATGTTTATATATTAAAAGAATAGCTATTAAATTGTGTTCTTTTTTTCTTTTCTGTCTTTTGTAAATGTGCAGAGGCCCGAGCGGAGATCGTTGGCGGACCTGAGAAATTCTACAAAGCCGGAAGCTCAGTGGAACTCAGATGTGACCTGATTGATAGCACTGAGGAGCCCGAATATGTGTTTTGGTACCAGGCAAGTTACAACTCCTTTTTCTCTTTGCTTATTTTTTTATGATGCGCCCTTATTTTATTATTCCCTTTGTAGACTACACTTTTTTTGTGTATGCATGAATAGTAGGTAAAACTACTTTGAAATTTGTCCTTGGATATTATAGGATTTCTTGGATCGACTACAAAAAAAAATACCCTGTAGTTTTGCTTTCGCACGCGCACCGTAATATCCCATCATAATATACATATTAGACTACCTACCATGCATACAACAGCATCATCCTCATAATATTATCATCTTCACTTTATTTTATTTCTTTCGAATATATATCTCTTCCGAACGTACATCTTTTTATTGCTGCTTTTATTCCATATCAATATAATATATTAGCACAAGAATTTCTGCCTCAAGTCCAGTGTACTGTGCCAGTTTAGTTCAACATCTCTTTCTACATCTCTATGTTGTTCGTCGTGTATTTCATGCCTTGCTTATTTCCCTTTCTCTCTATTCATTGCAGTTTTTGATATATTGTCATACATGGCTTGGTTTTGTACTTGTACTGCCCCCAGTCATCATAAATAAGAAAAGTGGAGCAATAATAGTATTTTCTCGTACAATCTACTAGTAGTCTTCTCTAAAAAGGGATCTCTAAACTAAAATATACACATGCTGCTATCAAAAAAGGACGACGGGGGATCTTTTTAGACAAGCGTGTATTCATGCATAAGAACACGTGCTTTTCTACTTTTCTTTTACTTTCTTTCTGTGTCCTTCTCGTTTTGGGAATTTTTTATGGATTCAATGTTATTTTTTACAAGAAGCAGGACAGAAATTCAAAATTTATAGTATAAGTGTAGAGCATTATGTCATGTGCCATTTTTTGCACTAAAGTTGCAACTAGTGACCTATTTTATTAGAAATTTGTACATATGTTTGTTACACAAGTCTAGCCTCTCAGCTTGGCGTAAAAACGTTAAATTAAATCTTTAAAATAGCCCAAAACATAAATGGCTGCCAGTTACAAATTAAATCTAAACTTGTAAAAGTGAAATGTAACACAAAGAGTCTTGAAATAATCATGTGTATATTAAAAATTTGGAGTTTTATGACAAGAATAATATGATATATGTTTTAGGTACAAATATATAAATATTTATACACGGAAGGATTATATAAAAAGAAGTTTTGTGGTTGTCTAATGCTTGAGTAAGCAACAAAAAAGATCCAAGACTAAAATGAATAAAGATAACCAAAAAACTTTTTTTTAAATATACATTTGAAAAAAAATAAAGCAAAAAGAGAAAATTTGCTGGTTATTATGAATGAACGGATGAAAAAAGAAAAAGAAAACAGGAAGAAATCCAGCTTCCAGCTATTTTCGTACCAATAAATTAGTTAAGACAATAGTTGCAATTTATTACGACGTCTGACTTGACTTCTTCCTTTGAATTTTTCTTCTTTATGTATGCATGAGAAAGGCGTACATACAATATACAATCTTCTATTGTCTCTTAGTAGACTCCAGGCTATACAATCTATTTTATGCAAGGAACTAACAGAAAAGGAAGATGAGGCTGACAAAGGGTAGTTAATAAAGATATATGGATTTAATATAACTTCTTTGTAACTGTGAACAAAGTACGTAGTAAACTGCCCCACACACACATACAAGCTCAACACTCATGATGCCACTTATTCTGAAAGTTAAGTTTTAGTCGAAAGAGAAAGAATTTCTGCAAAAAGTATTATCAGAAAATAGGGACAAAGCACACTTCACTGCTACTATTCTGCCTATTTATCCATGCAAGTATTTATATCTCTGTTATATAATCATAATAACAATAACTCAAATAATATTTGTTAGTTTGTAGTAGTAGTACAGTGTAGTATGATGTTACACTCTTTTATGTACTTTTTTATTCATAATATATTCTCAATATTTTACAAGTGCATCATCGTCCATCCAGCACGCGAGCTACGAGTTACGACTTAACACAATGATGATAATGATGATAGTCCATTTTGTACGATTCGGCACAAGGCTACTTAAGTAGAGTACAAAAAATGCAGGCATGATTATTGCTCCTGCATATAAATTACACACAAAGTAAAAATGAGGAAGAGAAAAAGGCAATGTGAAAAGTGAAAACGGTAGAAAGTGAAAGTTGGAAATAACGGAGAGCAAATGAGCTGTGTATATTCCCAGAATGTCGGAATGATGGCACACACAGCACAACTTTATTAGTCTGAACTGGGCCATTAACAAAAAAGTGTACAAAAGTAATTTTTATCTCTTGTAGGGAAATAGATTGTCTTTTATTGCATGTGACGATGATGATAATGATAGGAATGATTAGAGGATACTGCGTATAAAATGCATTTTTCTTAATGAAACTAAAGTAAAAAGTGAAAGTGATACAATCATTTTATGTGCTCTACTCTGCTCCACTAAAACTTTAGATAGTTTCGAGAGAATATTTATTTTGTGTGCATAAAAAATGGGTAGATAGTAAAAACTATTGACCTGGGAATTGTCCACACACTAGTTCTATGCTTTTCTTGCTGAGTAACATTTTGTGCAGATGGGTAATCTATTTTAGAGCGTAGAAATAAAGTGCCTATCGTTTGTCTTTTAAAAGCTATTTGATCTTACTGTATTTTCTTACATTTTTATTATTATCTAATATTATTGAATATATATTTATTGCCCTTGATATACACGACAAGGACAGTAATTTGTGAATGAGCCACACAACAGCATAACAACGAGTTAACTTATTTTATGCTTTCTTTCTTTTTCTTAATAGGGTCTCCGAATGATAAACTACGACCCAAGCCGGCACATTAACGTGACCCACTCGAAAACATCGAGCATGCTGGTCATCCACAATGTGCAGAAGACCGACTCTGGAAACTACACTTGCGTCCCGAGCAATGCTCATCCGGCGAGCATTTTCGTCCACATTATCAACGGTAAGTGCATAAGAAAACATAATCTACTTTCCACATATGTTATGCATATGTATATATGTATATGGTGTATTGTTATTTTTACACGTTTAACAAAAATGCATGCAAGTACATGGGTTATGCAAGCACCACATACAAAACACATACATACTTGGCCCCCGGACTCAAGTTAACTCAAGCATTACTTTGTAAATACAAAACTGCCAATAAATAATGCACTACCACAATAACTGATTTACATGATCATGGTGAGTTCACGGTCTACTTAAAACAAGTGCGAGTGTGCAGAAGCAGACATGCTGCAAGTTCGCCCCAAAATGGCAAAGGGTCACCTTCAACTTCAGTGCTCAACAGAGAATAATCCCAAGAAAGCAAAGTGGTGTAGCATGGAGACGTTTTGCAAAATAGGATTTTATCTTTGTTCATCTTTATTTCATATGATCACCACCAATCTCGTGGTTTTGATCTCTACAGTTGAGATGGAGCCCTCTTTTCTCCCAAATATTTGTAATCTACTCTATTGAACATTGCACTCCGTGGGTTGGGTGTGCCTGAAGGGCAAATAACCAATCTTGGGATGTCATGTTTGTGTTTACATTACAATTTAACCTTCACCCGACAAGATAGACCATGCATGATGCTAATATCGTCCAGATAAAGTCACTTCACACATTCAATTATTATTGCATTCTTTCTAACTGCAGTAACATAAAATACGCTTTGTATCTGCTGACGTGCATGATCACATACGCATATATATCTAGACTTAACCAACTAGCAACGTCAGCTTTACTAACCTACTCAACTAAATTCAACCTTACCATTCGCAGAACAAAATCTAATTTAAAAAATTCCATAAGAAAACATGTCATCAGGTCAGTAAGAGACAAGACCTTGCCCTGGGTAAAGTCAAAGGAAAAGACAGGTGATCTTATCTTAGGTTAAGTCAAAATGACAACGACAATAATGTTATGTGATAGGTTTAGAGATAAAGTGACCTTCTAAACTTTTACATGTCATGCGGGAAATGAACATTGCTAAAAGCCTAAAGTTTGTCTAGCTTACTTATTTAGTAAAAAAAATTGAAATGGAACTTTTATCTCCAATTTTCTTCAAATATCTTGGTAAAAAAAGAAGACATTGTAGGAGGGGAATTGGTACTACGTGCAGACAGAGATATAGAGAAATATATTTACTTTTACTTACGATAGATTACCGTAGACTGCCCGTTTTTTTAAAGGAAGATCAAAATGTTTGCTTTGTACTATGCACGGAGTGGCAATACATTATGTCTGTTTTTCTTTTGCATCGGATCAGAGAATCTTGTAGTTTTCTGAACGTGCTTGTGTGACCAGAATAAGGGCATGGAGTCCATCGTTTTTGTTTTAAAATTCAAATGACATATGCAACATGAAGTTTCTTAAACGAAATGAATGAACGGATGATCGTGAACAAAAGTATATTTTGATGCGGTAGCCTAATTTGTATTCAATAGATGCATTGCATGTGAGATAAAACTGTAGTTTACAGAGCTAGTTTAATAATTAAATATGCTTGAATAAAAACTACAGTAAAAGTTTCAAAAGAAACTGTTGCGAAATGAAAGTTATAAAACAGACTAAAGTTAAACTGAAGTACTAAAATATGTCGACTTTTTTGCATATAAACGTTAACGTTACTGGCTTGTCTCTTTAATATTTAATAACGTTTATGAAGGGCTTCGCGAATGTAAGGGTAGTATTCAATTCAAAGTCAGCAAAGGTTTTAAGGTAAAAAGAATTCACTAGAAGAACAAGTCATATATTTTTGGCGAAAGGAACTTATTTAAATCATATTATATTACGAAAGTTTGATTTTGACACACAACTTTCAAAAGTCTTTGTATACGATTTGTGTTAGAAATCCAAGGAAAAATGAATTTACGACAAGTTGACAATGTAGTCATATTTTTCTGTAAAAAAATTATTTAAGAAGATTTTTTTAGTTTTTAAACTATTTTTTATTTAACCACTTAATGCAAATGCAACAAACGTTTTGTCAATGTAGATAAATTCTGTCAAGATGAAACTGCTCAGGTTTATTTTGATGTTACATACATAAATTTGCATAAAGAGAAAGTCTTGTACTTTGAGAAATAAGAACTTGAATATGATTTCATCAACTATCATCGTTGTGTCGAAAACATGTAAATGGCATGCACAGCGAACATCATATCAAATCGAAGTTTTGCCTTTTGAAAGGTGAAAGTTGCAAAATATACTAAATTAGGGCACCATATACTTTTAAAAAAATATGAGTGAGGCACCAAAATCAAGGCAAATTTGTTGAGACGTGTCTTCACGTTGTATTTTTGTTAGTTAAATTGATTTCAAAGGAAATTTAAGCATTGACAAATTCGATTTTAAAACCTTATAAATATAAAACTTTATAAAGCTATCACAACAGATTTTAATATGCATACATGTACATACATAGGTACATTGTAAACGTGAGTATCTGAGTATGTCTCAAATAAATTTCTATTAGTATCTGCAGTTTCAATTTTCAAAAGGATCGTGCAGATAAATGTTTCATATCTTAATGCGCACAAATAAAAACAATGTAATTTTCCGAAGTTAACATAGGGTAAGCAGCTGAAAGAGAATTAGAAGAGGGTTATCTGTAAAGGGTAAAAACTAATATACTGTTCTGCAATGCTAAATCTATTATAAATTTTCCTTTGATAAAAACGATTCTTGAACTCGTGAACTCTATTACAAATCAGAGGGCAATAACTTGAACAACACTTAATAAGAAAACAATGTAAATCGGCTAATTTTTATGAAATCGAGTTTTGTGCGTAAAATTGTGTTGAACATAGGCTTTCCCAGGTAATATCCCACTCATGTGTTTGGCTTACAAAATAACAAATTATTTAAACATGCAATTTAGTCGTTTATTATATATTAAATGAAAATTATATAAAGGAAATGTAATTATAGTTTATGCATTTTAGCTTGAATTGTTATTTGGTTCTGTAGAATTGGCTACTGATAAAAGTGATGCAAACAAGTTTCAGGTTAGCTATCTAGCTTAGCTAATTTTAATGTATTTACCGCATCCGGCATTGCGCAATATAGTGTAATTCTAAACTACTACAGACTTAAGCTATTCAAAGAACAGAATAATAATTAACGAAACCCCAGAAGCTAGAATTCGTTTCAGTGATAACGGCAACTGATTGACCTCATTTTTGAATTTTGTTACTCTTTTCTACGTATGTGAACATTGTGAACTGAATTGTGAAGTAAATGATAAGTGGGACGGTACAGACACAGACTAAGGGGCTCTTTGGTGTCAGGTTGGTTCTTTTCTTGTAATGTAATGTGAACTTTATGAGGATTTCTGTGCAACTTAACTAATCAAGGAAGTGTACGCAGTATATATGGAGAGGAAATTGACTGGAAAAATGAGAAGATAATAAATACCTACTTGCATGCGTGCTCACTCAACGAATTAATTTGTCCCACAATTTACTTCTGGAAACGGGTTTTAGGCTACTGGCAAAAAAAACACAGAAAAAAGCAAATGCAACAACTGGAGCAAATCACATAATTAATTTAATATTGTGATGTGTTGATGTGGTACTGGTGGTCTGGCTCTGGGTTAGTTATTCGATTAGCGAGCACACATATAAATGCACATAACACGCGACTATAATTTTCTCCTTTGCGTTTCCCTCACGAAACACAACAGACATCCTCTCACTCTCGCCCACTTTCCTTATTGTTCTTGTCACTTGATATCTGAGCAGCCGTTTCTTTACTTTTTCGCGACATACTCCTAAACTGTAAGTGCATTAAAAGCTAAATGCATGTCGTGTGTTTGAGTTTGCTCAAATTTTGTGGTGTGTAAACATTCCCTACGAACAGTACCCAGTAGTTACTTCAAGACTGCTAAATTATAGAACTGAGTGCTGAACTGCGAGTAGCGAAGCTTCTTCGCAGGAAGTGAAAATGGTGCTCTCGCTTATTTCCAGGGACGCGGCTTAAATTGCGTTTTGTTCAGAATAGGATTTCTTATCGCGACTCAACACACCACACCACCGCCGCCGCGCCACAACAACAGGAAAAACAAGAAACGTTATACATAAATACTTACGTACACAACAATTCCAATAATGCATGTGTACTACAAGGGCACATATCCATGAATTGCACAAAACGCTTCCACAGATCCGTGTGAGGAAAGGAGTAACAAGGCTAAAAAAAGGAAGAAAGTACACAAAGCAGCGGGCATCATACAATCGCAAACTAACAACAGCCAAGCATCATCATCACATCACATGCACATTTGCTTTTCGCTCCATTTAATTTCATACATTTTGGCATGGAATGGCAATGGTAAAAAGGCACAATACTAAGACACACAAAATGCCCTTTTTCCACGAAAAACCAGAAAGCAATATAATCAAACGATACGTTCTATGTTCATACATACATAAAAAATCTAAAACTAAATATAGCGACCCCACAGATATCGAGATTATACTCTTGTGTGTCGACTTAAAAGGAGACGATGATGATATTGATTATTATTATTTTCACTGACTACTTTCACTTTAGAGTCTTCACTCTCACTTTCTTTTTTCCTCGTTACATTTTCTCTTCGTTGAGATTTCGGAACTTTTTTTTTCCAAGGCGTGTGATTTGATTGCCATCGTCGCCACAGAATACAACTGTACTCAGTCTCCCGCACAAAAAAAAAGTCATTTATATACAAAAACACACGTGAAAGAAAGAGAGACATTTGTTCTTTTTCTTGTATTTTCCCACATGCTCATGCTATACACATGCTCTCCAAACTCATCCATTTTTTTCCTTGGTTGAATGAGCGAAATTGCAAATGTCTCCGCCAATTCCATTCAATATTAACAATCTTTCCCTGTTCATTCATTGGAGATTGCATTGCATTTTGCAATTTCAAATTGTGTTTTTTTGCTGTATGCTTGAATAAAAAGGAATCAGAAATGGTAGAGATGCTATATGTTCCCTTTTTATTCACGAGTGTCATTATACTAGTAACCACAACCGATTTTTTTGTTCTTCCGGAATGTGTCTGTGTGTCATGACATTTTGTATATGGTTGAAATATAGAATGGGAGAGAGAACGCAAAAGTCTAAGGGATCCCTGCCAAATTGTCCCAAAATCTAAATGAGACACGGAATGGAAGTGTATAAGAAATGGGAACGAAATCAGAGCCAGAAATGGATTTTGAATGTCACAGAGACACGGAGAACACATATAACTATTACTGCGGTTTTGCAGTGGATGTGATGGGTGAATTATGTACATAAATATAATATAGTTAAGTACGATGAATATATCTGTAGTATATGTAGAATCTCAATATTTTGGTACGTACTTCTTTGTTATCATTGTTATAAACAAAATGAAATCATTTTTACATGCAAATATGTAGATAAATATAGAAATATGAATTCAAACAGACTAAGCGCGGTCGAAACTTAATTACACTTTTAAGCATGTGTTTTAATCAGAATTTTTAGCGTGTAAAATCATGCCTATACTATCCTCATGTTAACGGGAATAGAACTTTTATTTTTCTAAAAATAAAATACAATCATGCTTGTATACAAACACATGAAATCTGTGATTTCTCTTCTATGGATCTCTTTGTCTACCGTGTACACCCACGTGAAACTACTTTTGTGTACTTTTTTATTCATATTTGTTCATAACAATAAAATAACTGCAGTCTCTATTTCTGTCTACGTGCATTTAAAATGGGGAAAATAAAATACAGTTATTTTCTTGTCATTTTTCATTATTATTGCAGAAAGTTTGCTCGTCAGACGAAATATTGCTCGGATAAGGTACTTTTTATTTTCCCCTCGCTCTGCATATGGATATAGTTGAAGCCGACGACGTGCAAATGTGTAATATGATGAATCAGAACTTTACAAGCAAAATCGCCATAATGAGCAGTAGAATTATTCTCCTTTATGTTTAGTACTGATACTATCTTTTAAATTTCGTGTTGAGTGCATAATAACAAAAACTGTTTTTTTTTACAAAACCCCTCCCTTGTACGTTATACTGAAATAGAAACAAATTTAAAATATGGAAATGGAAAGGGCTTAATGTGCAAATAATGGACATGAATAAAAGAGAGTTACCTTTAATTTTTAAATATATCACAAATCCTACACACATACCATACTACATGAAAACAGTGACTTCTATTAAATCAAAGCGAAAATATTATGGATATATTTTGTTTAGTTACATAAAACATGTTAGATAGGTACAAAATAGGTGAAGGAACTTTCTCTACTGTTCCTTTACATATTCGCGCTAAAAAGGATGAAACAAATAAAAAGTCGTTGTATCTGTCGTGTAAAAATGTTACTGTACTGTAGCATTTGCCTAAGCATGAATTACTACATTGAACATTTCCACTACTCTCTTGCTATTTTTTTCTTGGATAAAATGAGAAACATACACTCAGCTATGTATAGTAGCGCATCAGAATGTTTTATGTAGTAGGTGGTTGTGCAGGCCACTGAAAAATTTGTTCCTGTCTTTTGTCCCTTCACTTCCTCTTGTTCAACTAATGCTACAACACAACCTTTTCTTTCTTTTTCTGCTTCATTTGAATATTGTATGTTAGTTATGCTTATTCCAGGCTTCTTTTTTATTCAAAGGATGTGTCACGCCGATTTGTATGGAAAAATGGAAAGAACAAGACAGTTTTGTAAGAGGTTTATAAAGTGCGTTGCACTCTCCAAACTGACTGCTGAACCATTGGACCGAAAATTGTGAAGAATATCCAGAAAACTTGAAATATAACTGTTATTCCATTATATTCTCTGTATAGATTACATATAACGTTTATGAACTTCTTTTTTTGGTTGGAAATACCTTATTTCTTAATAAAAATAAAAATATTCACTACATATGAATACATCGAAATACAAACACGTTTCAGATGGGCAGCAAAAGAGTTTAGTTAGTAGACGCTGTCGTCCCAAAAGAATTCACTTCCTTTCACTCCATTTCCCACTCTCCATTACTTTCACTAGAAAAATATACAACTGCGTAATTCTAGGCCCGTTCATGCCCATCTCGTCTCGGTTTTCTTTCTGGGTCGTCCAGAAAATGGAAAATTTGGAGCTCTACCGCTCAAAACAAAAGAAAACTTTTAGTCTTGTACCGATTCTCTCCCACGCCTATAGTATCAAACTATCTTGCATTAAAATAGCAAAAAAAAATGTATAAAAGAGGGTTACATTACGGATGTACCCTTTCTTCCATTTTATTAGTGGTGGTGGTCCTAACGCTTTTTTGTATATTTCCAAGAAAATACAGTTTGCAGTAAGAATTTCTTTTTTATTTAAAAATCCATTTCATCAAAGCAATTCATAAAAGCGTAGATGTATTTCTCATAACTCGCTGGCTATATATATATTTTTAAATAAGCCAAAAGCCTCTTTACCACAAGACAAGTCAAGAAACATTTTTTAATATTAGCTTGTTAAATTACAAAAACTTTTCCCAGTGGCATTACTGCGTTGTTCCCACAATATTTTCTGGCCCGTACATCATCATTTTAAAAAGATAAAATATAAGTAGACGCTTGAAAAATGTCCTCTGGGTTGTATTTCAGCTAATTTCAAATTGTCATCATTAGAAACAACTTCATTTAAAAATGTAAAATGCTGCAACACGGTTAGGTCAGGCTTATGTACTTTTCGGGGTAAACATTTGAGAGCGGAGACTGGAAAAAATCAAGACAAGTAAAAAAAATAAAGATAAAAAGTGTGAGAAAGTCAAACTCCCACCAACGACACATCAAACACGACTGTGTGAAAGCTCATTTTACTCCTTGTACTGTAGACAGAGTAGTGCAAGTCTTTTGTGTTTTCCTCCTTGTATTCATTTCTAGTTCTCTGCTAGGAACAAATTTTTTATTGTCCGTTTTGCTCCATTTATTTTTCCTTGTTATCTTCGTCATCATTATTACGATCACATCAGCACTGCAGAGTAGCAAGCGACATGACAATGCACAAAAGTTTTTAAAAAAAAGTGCGGACGTGGTTGAGTTGTTACTTTTGCTACAAACATGAAAAGGAGAAAAGACAATGTAACTAATTTAACTTAACGTGTGCCCATCTAATCTCATTAGGAAATGTGTAATTAAGTGCTTTCCTGATGTTCCTTTCTTCTAATGTAGAAGTAGCAAGTGGCAAATAGTTGAAATGAATAAACATGTAGAAAATGAACCAATGATCATCATCAAGAACAACGACATCATTGTCACTTTAGATAATTTAATTATCATGCTATCAAAATGGGAGGAAGCAGAAATTAAGCAGAAGGGAAAGTAGGAGTCAAGGCAAAATGTGGAATAGAGGATACCTTCCTGTGAGACGTTGCACACTGCACCACGCGTTTAATCAAGTATTTTCTGATAAGGCACAATTTTGTTCAGCAACGCTGCATAATATTATTTATGAGACAAACTGAAAGTATCTTAACGTACATATTTGAAACTGCAAGTATTATGATCGTTATCAATTTTCTTGGGAGTTGCATCTTGTAATGTGTTATCATTTTTAACTTTTCATCTCCGTCCTGGAAAGTTATAGCATAGCCTTGTGCAGTACCAGAAAAGTTGCAACACCATGCATTGTGGTTGAGAAGACTTATTACTTATTGCCAACATTGCAGCCGGAGAGCTAGTAGGGCACAAACTTTTTTTTGCCCTGGTTAATTAATTAGGTAGAAACTGGTAGATATTGTGGCAACTGTGCTCATTGTTATCATGTCTGTTACGTATGAGTTTTTCACAGTAATCACACGTAACGTAAGTATTGTTGTCAACAAAACCGTTCCAGAAATATCTAGGACAATTATTGTGCACAATTAATCAGTGTCGGGAATAATTTCAACAGTAATTTAATTTAACTTACAAAGCATAAAATCGACAGCGTGTTTCAATTTCCTTTCAGAAATTTCGTCATCAATACAAAAAGGGCTCATCTAAAAAACCGCACCACATGATCAAGCAGTTCTTGTTGGATAATGATGTAAATAGCAGCATAGCTTTGGTTCATAAGTTGTTTTGAAATCATCCATTGAAAATTTTTGGAAGTGCGTTTTCGTGCGCAGCAAGTGTAGTTGGATCACACAAAATTTATGGCAACCACAAAAGTTCAAATAAAGTACGTAAACGCTTCTCCGTAACGTCATTTGGTAGGCTATGCGATAATGAGAAACCTTAAAAGTAGCAAACGTTACGCTGAAAATTTATTTGAAACGGTATTTTCCTTGTGATATTATTGACGAATGAAATCGTTAAAAATTAGGTCGAGTGTTTGAAAATAGCTTGGAAATCTGTGAACAAGTTCATAAAAATAAGTAGGCATAAAAAACTTGCCCTTCATATCGTGCTATTTAAGTCAACAAGGAAAAGGTATATAAAATTGTGAAATGTGCAGTTGAGCTCTACACAGTGAGATTCTTGGACAAACAACAATGGTAGTGTGTAGAGCTGACATGGTGGGGATCATGACACGTGGTGACATGGCAGAGGTTTGGGTTTGATTGTGATTCTCCCGTACTAGAATCAATTCACAAAGAGAAAGAGTGCTAATGAGACCCCTCTCTTGTGGTATTTGGTGTTATTGATTTTGACACAAAAGGGGAGAGTACAACAGACAGATAGACTAGGACAAAAACGACTCGTTTCTGCCTCATATGATACCTCAGGCGTTACTACAAACAAAGTTGCCACTTCCAAGTCACAGCCAATTTATGACCGCTAATCACACGCAGAGTATAATTAAAAATCACAGTAACAGAAAAACACATATTTCTACAAATATTATATTACTAAAAGGATATTCAACTCCATCTTTTGACTCTATCGCAATCACAATGTTAGTATATATTTCTAAACATTCATGTCATCACACTTTTCACAAGCACGGTACAAATGACAAAATTATCCCAACGACACGATTAATGTTACTTTTGATACTTAACGCGTTTTTTCACTCATTTAATTTTTTTCTCTTTTTTTCTCATTTCAGGCGAAAATCCAGCAGCCATGCAACACGGAAGCCACTCAACTACATGTGTCCCTTGTCCACCTCTGTGGTTTCTCTCTTTCCTTCTCAGTCTTGCGTTACAAACATTTTATCTTCGTTTTCTGTCACGCAATGTCGATCATAATCACCACCATCATCACAGCAACAACAACCTGTCGCACAACCCACAACGGCAACAGTATGATGAACGCCAAGAAACAGGCGACAATAATAACACCACTACCACCATTCAACAGAGTCATCCCGCCCATCATCATCTTCATTATCAGCAGCCACACAACATCAACAACCAACATCATAATCATCATCATGAACACAATAACCATAATAATCAAACTGATAGTAATCATCAGCAGCAGAACATTAGCTTTTCTCCTTGCTTGTCCCTTCTTCCTGTTCAAGAATCCTCGAAAGTGACGACGATAAACCATCATGCTCTCGCCATGATTCAGCCAATTGGCTTCTGCAGCAGCAGTAGACATAGAAGGAAATGTCAAGCTGGTGTTCTCAGGTGAATTTCTTAAGGGTAGGTCATATGCTATATAAAAAATGTATGATTACTTTTACAATGTAGCTTACTAAAAACAAAAACGCATATGATACAATGTTATTTATGTATTCCTATCTATATAATTAATACATGTAGAATATGTGTATACGAGAGACTGATCAAAAAATAACCAAAATTAATTTCGTTTTGTTTTCCTGAAAATTCACATCGTTCATAATGATATTGATAAAACAGAGTGAAATTCATGCATTCATTTTTTAATTTGATACTGTTGATAAACGGTAATTGTGTGTCTGATTGATACTGTGAAAATTGACACCTTGCACAAAACAGAATGAAGGAAAATGACGTTGCTCTCCTTCTTCTCTTTCTGGTTGTTATCATAAAATGTACTTGTTACTGTTGAGGTGGGTCTTGCGAAAGCTCCTGTGATGGTTTCAATATGCAAAAAAAATTAAACCGCATAACAAGCTTTAGGTAATTCTGTAGAACTGTAGGTGTAGGAGTAGGAGAACAAAATGGAAGTCATTTGCATTTATACGAAATAATAGGTCGTTGTTGGTGAGTTATATATGAGCATATAGTACTTGGCATAATAAATCACAAAAAAAAACTTCGAGCTGGTACGTATTTGATCTTTTCTTGTATTAATTATAATTATGTGTAATATTTACATACATACATAAACGCACACATAACTAATAATAATACAAGATATAAGCTGTTTATATAGCCTATTATGAGGATAATTAAGTATAGTACCGTTATTAGAAATACAATGTAATAATACGGTTTGTTGGGTGAGAAGCCACAGGTGCAGCAGATGTTACCGTCAATGAGATTTTCCACTGTATAGAGAAAATTGTACATACATAAGTGCAAATTTTTAACTAGGTTATAGATCCGTATGAAAATTTTTACGTTTTCACTTCATTTCTTCAGGGTTTATAGTTTTGTATGAGGGAAGATACTATTCATTTTTAATGTAAGCTGATAGGCTGACAGGTGTAAAGTCATTTGAAAGGTAAAATAATAAGTTTACATTTGAATGACTTGAAATGGTAAAATGAAAGTGAAAACTATTGTGACAACAAAGCCGCGGAATCGTTTCCTCTACAGAAAACTGGGGAGGGAGATTTTTAACTTGGCTTTCTCCATGCATTAATATTTTATTAAATCTTTTAATAGTATTAATGAGATGTGTAAAGTGTAAATATGCGATGCATGATAATGTATTAAACATCTAGAATTGCCCCATTAAAAGAATTTTTCTCGAAAAAAAACCGGAGCTTGCTAGCATTCACAATCTTCATTGTTTTTCTGCTAAATATTAAAAGAAAAGTAAAAAATTAATATTATCTACCAACGCGAAAATAAACCCTATATTTTAATATTTTATCTTTGTTAAATACTTCTAGAAGGGTGAAAGGTTACTGTTTAAAAGGAATATTAAGATAAAAGCTTTTAAGTGACAAAGTAGATCACTCGTCTGCAGATGTAACTAACTTTTCAGTAAACATCCGGGCAGAGAGAATGTGACAAAATACTCAATTTTGCAATGTACATACATTTTTAATAATTTAAGTTACATTAAGTACTTAAAAATTAATATGGTTAAATTGTGCAATTATCACCAACCGAACACACATCAAACAGTCATCATTTATGAGATGTGCATGTTCCTGGTAACCATCAACAAACAGACTTGTGCAATGTGGGATTCGTTATATGCACTAATTCATTAATTTCGCATGGCCTTGGTTAGAAAACTGGAATGTTATAATATGTAGTATTCACGTTGATTCCAAATATGTGCAGGTATAGCAGCCCAAGCTGCGAGTAAAACTCCCAAAGGGTTTACTCGGAAATTCATATGAAAAACCATTTTCATTTCTCTACTTACAAATCATAAAATAATATGGAAAATCAACATAAATTCGAAATTACTCTCTTGTAACAACTTCTGTGTACATTCACTGTACCAGAAATATTATAAGCATCAAATGTTGTCCTTATCATTATATTTTTTCTCTTGTATGATTATTGGAGCAAAAAGCAGCAAGATAGCGTATGTGAGAAGAGGCCGAGGAAAAAATGCATTTTTTGACATTTGGTATACTAGTAAACGTGACAATGGCAAATATATTTATCCCTGAACTAAAACCAAAGTATTCATTTCCATCTCCAATCTATCATGATTGAAACAATAAAGAGCTCACTCGTGTAGAAAATACGTAGTAAAATTAATGTGAAAGTTCATTTTTACTATTTTATTATGTTTTAACCTCATATCTAAAAAAATAAAGTATGTACATATATTCACAGTGAAACAAAACCCACACTTTATTTTTTTCCATTTTTTTTTCCAGAACAGAATTAGCTAGTCCGGTAACGTTGCTCAAGAGTACCTATTAAAATGGTTTATGAGAAAGCAAGCAAAATTCAAGATGATGAAATTCTCATACCTACACAATCAACCGTACGAACCATGAACAAATTATTTCCATTCTAGTCATTTTTGTAAAAACAAGTAAATCAACAAACTTAAAACATTGAAAAAGAAGTAGGAGAAATTTATTTATTTATTACAAGATAAAAAGCAAACGTTGATTTTTTCCTTGGAAGAAACATCTTTATTCACAACACTCCAAAATAACGGTATCTTCTCGGTCTTGTTAGTCACTTATGTGTAGTTTCTCTTTTCCTTTTACTTCATGTTCTTATTTTCTCTTCTTCACCCCTTCCCTGTAACAAATGTGAAGTCAAGTCTGGGAAAATTCCTTGAACCCTTCTTTTCTTTCCCTCCTCCACTTTCTCAAACTATATGCACTTGAGAAACTACAGAGAAACTGAATTTTTAGATTTATTTGTGCTGACAGTATTTTATAGCAAGCAAACCAGGAAAGAAATGCAGTACAACACAGACTTTCTTAATTAGTAGTTTTCTTGACTATAACGTTCACTCTTATAGGGTCATCTTTTAAGAATATCAAATGAATACGCAATCTAACAAAATTGTAGCGTGCTCGATTATATATTGCTGAGAAATACGACTTCATAACGTTAAAGGAAAAAACTAAACGGAAAATGTTTGCCACGCGCTATCAATGATCAAGGACACTAGAAATATGGGAATGGAGGTAGGTCTGTGTAGTAGATAGGGGTAGGATGAGGGTGGATGGGTTCAAATGAAATGTATAATTTGTAAAGTTGCTGCTATCCAAAAATCGTCTGAAATCCTAATTTACACATGCAAAGTGCTCAATGAACACTAATTCATTTTTTTTCCTCTTTATGTGATTGGTATTAGTCGGAGTGCTTAAATTGTTAACTTCATTTTTGTTTAGATGCTTCGCTATGATTAAGCTACATATTTGTTAATGAATTTCGTGCTTGTTAATTTACACGCGGAAGTGGGAAAGCAAAGTAAAAGTAAAGCAAAGTTAATTACATATAAAACATAAATATTATACCATAAGCATATTCTCAGCTCTATCGTCTATAGTCTTTTTCTTTGGTTTTCTTGATGATGAATTCCAGTTACCATATTATTCATACTGTTTTGCTTGTTATTCACTCTTTTACTAATTTTTCAATTTCCCATCATTGCACAAGAATAACAGCAAGAACATTCCTGAGAAAGTTGTTTGGAATGTGAGAATTTTGGTGAAAGGAGCAAAGATTAAAGCATAACGTTTTATGTAAACACTTAGGTATACTTTTTATACTAAAACATGCAATTAACTAATACGGGTAGTTCTACAAAGGAAAAGGATCATAATCATGATGATAAAGCTGATATTCCAGCTGAAAATTTGTTTTCCACTTTTTCTCATTTATTGATCATGTACACACTCATATAGCTTGTAAGAAGCAGATGAAGAGTAATTAGTAATTAGCAGTTGTGCAAATGAATTTAAGCTGAGGGGATATAATTTGAAATATAATCTCAATATATAATCATGTTTTATATATATATTACTGGTTACGTGTATAATGTTTTCGTGTGAAATTAGCGGAAAGTCACTTTCCCCTTTTCATCGGATAAATATTAAGGTAATAAATCATGTTTTGTTGGTGTTGGTGGAAATGCGATACTTCTGCTACTCCTAAATAACTTTTTATGTGCGAATGCGAGTGTAAAAGTGAATAAGGGCAAAAAGTGACTGCGTAAATAAAGCGTAGACTTAATTGGTAAAATGTAAACAATCTCTATACAGTGCTAAAAATATATTTTAAGAACAAAGTTATGTTTTGTAGTAAAGAAAACGTGCAACGGGACTTTTTGTATTTACTCGCTAATCTGATCTTTTAAAGGGGTTGTAAATATGGAAAAAGGAAGCTTCTCAAGGTGAAACTATTTAATTAAGGTATTTATGTAGATGTACATACAACAGTACGTTAACGTTACGTTTGTTTGTTTAGCTTTCCAAGTGCAACAAAACGTTGGTAAGGTACACATTTTATGTAAGGTCTGTAAATAATACGTGTGAGTTATGTATTTGCTGGAGGAAGTACAGTGTTCATATTTAGGTAAGTTTTGTGTACATTAAAAGTATTAAATATCTTGCTGAAGGGTTCGCTGATACAATAAGTGATGAATTCAAATATGAAATGTATAAACTTGTTATGCCTGGAGTTTGTTATGTGGTTGATTATGTACAAGGTTTTTATATAAAGCACCTTTCGATTATAAAATACAATGGAAGGTAAATCATAGCCATTATTGGAAAATGATATTTGTAATATATGCATACAGTGTAAATTGAAAGCCTACCAATTTAGCATGTAATATTTCATGAAGTAAGTATGAAGTTTGCATTTGTAAAGATAAGGTATATACACAGTAATTTTTATTGCATTTTGCGACAAAAGAACTTTGCATTGATTTAAAAGTGTAATTTGATAGGTACATTTAAAACGGAACCTCCCAGCTTAATAGTCCATAATGTATTACATGAAATATATTACGTAGGTAGGTAGGTAGATCAGAATAAGCTATATAATTTATTGAGAACAGGGTGTGCGTTCCATACAAAATATCCGGAGAAGTTGGTTCCTTTTTTTTGGAATGCATGAAAACTGAATACGGCCAAAAAAGGTGGAATATGATGTAAATGGTAAAAGGGTAGTCTTTAGGATTTATTATTCGTGAAATCAATATATTATATACCGTACTGGTGTACCCTGATGAATACAGTCCATTTTTATTACTAAAAGTACGCAGTTAGCAAGATTTTTACAGGTAAGGGAAAAATGTAAGTCAGTGGGTTGTTGTCGATATGATATAGTTGTAATTTATAATATAAATTTGAGCGGATGTAGAGGTATAATCTTAACGAGAAAAATAAATTAAGCGTTTTGAAAAAAGTCACGTATAAAATGAGTCTTGAACGAGTATTTCATCAAGAGAGGCACCCTGTATTGTATTAAAAGCGTAATTTCTACAGTATTAATATTTACCGGTAATATAAAAGTATGTGTATTTAATTTACAGTATCACTAATAAGGTATAACACATAAGTTTAAGTATCAGGCATAATGCAAAAGCTGGTTGAGGTACTCAACTCGTAGCAGTAGAAAATAGGTAAACACTTGAAAATGGCGAACGAATCTAGACAAAAAATTATGGAGATAATCTTCGAGCATACAAAACTAATTGGATTGGAAAGATCTGTAATCTGTGTAAGACGGAGAAAATTTTTGTATACAAATAAACTTATGTACAGAAAAATTTGCTTTACAGAAAACAAAAAAAGCAACAAAAGTTGTTTGTGAAAAAATAAAATAAAAATATGTAGAGAAGAAAAAAATAATGTAGAACATAATATCTAATAATAATAAATATGAAATTTTAAACTTAACTTATTTCAACTTCAACATATTATATAAATCCT
>JAQFZG010000893.1:0-25612 GCA_034695465.1 Entomobrya nicoleti | reverse complement strand
TAAGAAAAGGTGCCACCACCGGCACTTTACCATACATGGTACAAACAAGCCAGAAGGGCTATGCATAAAATTGAATACAATATAAAACTGAAATATAATAAAAGGTAAGAACTGATTACGTTCTGAACATGTCTTTAATCAAATATCACAACACTTTAAATAAAAAAAATAATTAACGGATAGCTTCACCATTTGATTTTATAAAACTTAAAAATTTGAGTTAGCATGGACGGATATATTGATTTCTTTTTTGGTGGTACTCGTCCCAAGTCGGTATAAACAGAAATAAATTGGCCTTTAAATGCACATAAGTAGCTGGTCATTTGATCAGCATCTGCATTACATTAGAAACCGGCAACAACAGTTGATTCTACATTTTACTGGCACCACATGAGACACACTTAACTACAGGGTCATGACAACTATCAGGTTGTTATTTATCTCCGCAAATAACGCAGCACGCAATCAATCCGAAGATTCCAGTAAAACAGGTGAGCAGTACGATGATACACTATCCTGCTACGTTGATTTCATACGTTCTTACAGGATTTGTCACCTTAGAACATATCGGGCATGGTCTTGGTTCCTTCCTAGGAGGTTGCGTAATTATGGGTTGCACCTGGGCCATTATATAATGCAAAACACAAAAGCGTACTTCAAGCCTGAATAAGCTGCGTGTATATTGTATTGATGTGCGAAAAAGGGAAAATATGTACAAGAATTTTCCCTAAAAAATAAAATTCGTTCTCGAGAGTTAGTTTATTTAATTGTACGCTTAGATTTTAAAATAAAGAAATTTTCAAATGTGAAATAATATGGCTCACTTTGTAACCAACAAGTGGATTTTTTCGTTGGTAAGTTTAGATTAGCTTTTGTCTTTTACTGAAGAACGAATTAGAAAAACAAATGTAGAACTAAAAGCTCCTGGTGTACGATTAGTTTCAAACCCGATGATAATCAATAATCCTAATCGTAAGCCATAGATTACCCTGACCAAGATAGCAGAGCTATGTATTGTCTTAAGCTCCAGTTGGCTCAATACCGTAGATTAAAATCGATTATTTCTACATGAAACTTTAAAACATTTTTGGCAGATCAATTAACCAAAAAATAATTACATGTTTCTTATCGGAAATAAACAGGTGAGAATTCTAACTATCCTTTGTAATATAATCATAAAGCTTACAAAGAAAGCATTGAGGTAAAGCTATAAAGCATTCAATTTAGACACATAGTAATAAATATTAGTGGAAAACGTTATTTGTTACATCAAGTTTTAAATAAACCTTCTTTGCCCTTTTGGGTTTCTTCTCAGCACTCAGAATAAGGGATAACAAAGCGTATGCTCACTGACAGTAACAAGACACTGCGCAGTGCACACAGGTATGTAGATGGCAACATGTAAAATGAGTATTAAAATAACATTTCTGTTTATCCAAAACTGAAAATAAAATATTTAAGCCTATCTTCTTAAGGCCACAATTCAGGTGATACCCACCTGTTATGACTGTATACGTTTGTTACTTTTGTTATCCTCAGAAAAACATTTAATACGTATTATAAAGTATTATTTAGATACATCATTAAATAGATTTATTACAATGCGGCGGATGCTACACATTAAAGCTGGACTAAAATCATGAAATATAATTTAAAAATTGCTAATTATGCATGATACAATTAAAGTTACGCTTAATTTCTTGACAAATTGATTGTCCTCAGCAAATATATTTCAGTGACTCAAACGTACAAGCTGTTGACGTATTTAAGGAAAACCACTTTTCTGCAATTATAGTTGTCCGATATTTTTCCTAGGCAGAATGATGAAATTTCAATTTATTCTTTGCGTTTATTATTTAGAGATTTTCTAATGTGCTTTCGGATGAAAGTTGTACGGTTACTCAGAAACCAAAGCTGCAGGTTGTGTTTGTAGTTGATTTTGCTTTGGATCAAAAAAAATATCCATTTCTTTAAGATGACCTTGCATATCATATTGGCAAACTTATCAAAAACGATTTCAATGCTGAATTTGCCTTAACCGGATTTACTGACTACAGAGACGATGCCCAGCCTAGGGCTATCACTAGTCCGGAAGTTAAATTGAAGTACTAATTGAGTTTAAATAGTTTATTTTGAGACATGTCAAACTTGTAATGTTTTATACAGAGAGGCTTTCTGCTTTTTAATGCAAGAGTGTACAACCAACAATCTACGACAAGATAAGAAAGAATCCATTCAAAGATGAGCATTCCAATTCAGGTGACAACCCAGATAGACACGACAGTGTTATAACAGCAATGTTGTTTACAGCAGTTGAGAAAAAGGTTATCGTGGAACCAAGGATTTATGATTCAAACGGAAAATTGGTGAGGAAGATAATGATACCTTTACCTATGCTAATATCGTCATTATACCAACTAGGCCGACCACCAATTTACTGTTGTTAATTGCATTACAAATTTTGACAATGGTAAATTAGGAATTACGGAAATTATTTAGAGGAATTTATTTAGTAGCATTTTTGACCCCTACTACCAACTTGTATTTTCCATGATATGGCAAACAATTAAGTCAAACGACTTCAACTACAAGGATTTTACAAAACGTGTTTACGAGGTTATAGCAAAGGAAGTCATGGAATGTGAGTGGGAAGATCCAATTGCTTATAATACTCTCGATTTATGATATTTTAAAATAAGATTAGGTTTTTTAAAACAATAAGCCGACAGCTTATAATAAATTTGATTTGTTGCCTTAAACAGCCTCTGTATTGTTTGTTCTGTACGACTTATAGACTGCATGGCGTTCAATAGTACACATCAAAGGCGCAACTGTAATTAAATTTGTTTATTTTACATTTTGGAAAATTATTTGTAAATTAATTAAAATTATGGCTATGTTTGTACTGTTTTGATCCATTTCTTTATGAAAAATGACAGATATTGGTGGATTATGTTTAATAATCCATTTTGCAATTTAGAATTTGTTTAACTTTGCAAGATGAAATACATAAAAAATTGACTTTGAATATTTTTTCAAATCAATTTAATTTGATTTTTTTTGATACAGTGAATTATAGGTATATAACGAAAAGAAATTATTTGTGTCAAGAGGAGGAATTAAGTAAAAGGGCAACATACTAATATTTTTAAATTAACAATAGAATAGATAAACTTTTACAAATATCCCGTATTTTGATTGTAAATTGATAGAAATTATATCTCTAACTTTGACACTAGATTTTAACATAACTTTACTGCACTACTAATATGGTAGTTTAAAAACCTATCAACGTAAGTTTCTTAACAATAATTGTATAATATTTGAATCAATTTGGATGAAAAAGGTATTAGTGAACCACAAAGTATCAAGTCAAAAATTTCTGATGATGATATTCGGATTTTATTCACATAAGTTGTATATTTAAATCGTTTCCCAATCTGACCATCTGGTCTGCGTCGTCATAACATTATAAACTCATAACAACTGGCCATTCTACATTCGATTGGCACCACAAGAGACAAACTTGACTATAGGATCATGACAGCTATCAGTTTGTTGTTTATCTCCGCAAATTACGCAACATGCAATTAATCCAAAAATCCCAGTAAAACAGGTGAGCAGTACGATGATACACCAACCTGCTACGTTGATTTCATACGTTATTATAGTGGTTGTCACCTTAGCACATATCGGACATGTACTTGGGTTTGGTATCTTCCCAGAAGGTTCAGTCGTTATTGGCAGCACCTGGACCATTTTAAAATGCAAAAGTCAACTCGTCGGAAACAAACCGAGTTGGGAAAATCTTCACTTAGTGAGAGCTAAACAAAAAATGAAATACTTAAAGCCAGAATAAACTGGGCTTTTAAAGTATTCATGTCCTAAGAATAAAAAAATATTTGGACATGTGAAATTTGAAGAAAACCACACTTCGTAAAACACACAGAACTGTATAAAGATGAATATGTATAACTTTAAGAATTTAACCTAGAAAATAAATTTCGTTTTCGAGAAATAATTTATTTAAATGCTAGTCAATATATATATTTATAATAATCTATGAAGTCTGACAACAATAGAATAATCTGGGTCATTTTAGAACTATTGAGCAGATTGAATTGTTGGCATGCTTACATTTTGCAGTTGTCTTTCACTAAAGGACAAACAAGAAAAACAAATGTAGAACTAAAAGCTCTTTGTGTACGATTGGCTTTATACTTGATGGTAATCAATAATCCTAATCGTAAGCCATAGATAACCTTGATCAGGTTGAAGCATAGTTATATAGCAGTACCATGTAATATATTATGTTCCAGTTTGCTCAATACAATTAAAGTCGATTTTTTCTACTTGAAACTTAAAAACATTGGGCATAACATTTCTCTACGCTCTAAAAAGACTACTTTTCCACGCTATTTTAGGTCAGAATTTCTAAAAGTCAAAAAATGGGACTGACTATGCATTTTCAGTCATTTTAATGGGAGAGTCAGGTTTATGGAATTCAGTAGTACGGCATATGGATGATGAACAAATAACTGTACCATACCTTCCATTGTACGATGGGAAGTTTTTCGCGTTTCTTGTTTTACTTACTGTCTTACTTGCTTTACCATCTAGATCATGTATAACATAGACCATGTATCGTTTGAGAACACTCAGCTAGGGGAAAGTCATAAAAATGGCAGACAGTGAATCCGACTGTGATATTCAACGTGTTATCATGACTAAAAATCGATAGTACATAAAAGTAAAAATGTCACTGTTGGAAATTTAAACATCTGTGTGAATTGGTATGTGCATACTGAATTCCATTTGCTGCAAAACGCAGAAGTAGCTGAGAGCTACAAGTAGAGTAGCTGAGAATGAAATTATATCTGTTTCAAGCAATGGCATTGGTCAGGTTAATCATAAAACCTTCGACTTCGGTCTTGCGGAAGAGCAAAAGTTGGTTCTGGATTTTTCCTAAATTGGAGGGACAACTTCAACCAAATTTTTTATCTCAAAAAGAAAAATGAAACAGAACCTCTGAAGAATTCTGGCAGTTACTGGTGGGTCGGAAACTAAAATAACTTCAGAGCGAACCAGAAATTTACTAAAGCCTTCCAAAAATATATAAAAATAATATTTGATGCTTGTAAAGTTGTACTTGGATATTTCGATGACGAAAATAAATTACCGAATACCTCACTCTCCATTTAAAATGACTGAAAATGCATAGTCAGTCCCATTTTTTGACTTTTAGAAATTCTGACGTAAAAAAGCGTGGAAAAGTAGTCATTTTATTATCTAGAAAACACTTTTCCCAAAACATTGTTCGCAGCGCAATTAACCAAAAAACTAATTATATTGGTTTCCTATCTCGCTTTCACAAGTGGGAATTTGGACTAAATTTTGTAATATAAGTATATAAATATAACCTTAGAAGTAAAACATTCTGGTAAAAAAGAAGTAAACTACAAAATATGTGCAATAGTCATATCAATATATTAATAAAGTTTCAGTTTGACGGCATTCACAATATATGTATTTGCTTAATTTTGTAATTTCTTCCTCTGTTTTCACAAATTTGATCACGCATTAATTCCAACCAGCCTCGTTTTTACGTGTCAGTGCATTTTAGAAAATGTTATTTTTATTAGTATCTAGGGAGTAATTTAAATACATGCAAATACTTATTCCTAAATGAGTACGTTCATACGTTTAACAGCATGTATTAGAGATATCACAATTAATTGAAGATTAAAATGTCAAGTGCGTCTGATAGGAAGCATTGACTTTGCACAATGGTTTGCTGATGCAATGGACACGTCTAAACTTGATATCAGTTTTTTTGCTGATAAAGTGATAACATGTCGTTTGAAGGCTACATACGCAGACATTCTCTCGGCAAACCTATGTTAGCATTACTGTTATCATATTGAAATGATGATCACGCCATCGCATTTGTATCCATCATCATCGTCATCACTAACATGGTCTAAATACCAGTTAGCTATGATCATTTCTATTTTTACTCGCAATGAAAACACACATTGATTCAGCAGTTGTCGTGTTTTTCTGACTTAAATTTTGCAAAAAAAATAATCTATTTTTCATCAGAAAAAATGGAGGACTGGCAAATAGAACACATTACCAAAAATTTACCAAAGCTAAGTGAGCTGACCGTATTTAATTGGAATGTGAAGGCTGAACTTCTTGCAAACAAGATTCTATGCAAAGCTGACGTGGAAAAATTGGTAAGATTGAATATCTGGGTTACTGGAATACGATATTTGGGAATTATATTGTATTCGATTTTTTGGCGTTTTAAGGATGTGGATCAAAATCAAAAGGGAAATTCACACGCTTCTTACCAGTGCTACCAATCGTTAATGGGAAGAATAGATGCTTACAAAGTTTTAACAAATGCACTTTTGCAGACCAATCAAACTGGGGCGGCGAGAATACTGATCAGGGTGCCCGTCGAGCTTTATAGCAAACCATTGACATATTTGGACATTTCCACTGAACTAGAGCATTTTAAAATTGCTGAAATAGAAGTTAACGGAACAACGAGAAAAATTCACGAATTCTTTCCGAATGTGAACTTTGAAAAATTGTGGCAAATGTTTCAGGAAACGGTTAATGAAGTGGAAATTTATGACACGTTTGTCACAAAACAAAGATCATTTGATCTGTCAGTAAATACAGTACCTCCAAAACCACCTTATTACGTTCCCAGATTTTTATCCAATCGGATTAAAATAGACGAGTCCGTCTTTAAGGCAGATTGCCCGGATGTATTTGTTTTCAAGAAGAGCATAGCTCGATACAGGCTTTCTGAAATAGCCAAGCCCCATTTCACTGACACATCAAGCTCCCAAATAACCAAGATAACATGTCGCTTCATTTATCTGGAAGAAAATGAGGACTGGGCTGAATTGAAGAAAATAGCAAAAGTACCAATTCATCTCATCAACTATGAATCCGTTTTAGAACAATCATCTAACAATGAAAATGATCTTGAAGACTCATCTGACAGTGATGCTATAACAGAAAACTCGTCTGATTCCGATCTGGGGGAACCATCAGACTATGAACCTGATGAAAGAGAAGAATTTATTTTAGAAGACACATCGGCACCATCCGAAATTCTTAAGAAAATTGATTCTTTAGAGGAACGTGTTTATGTGTCCGAAGATGATTTTGTTCAGGAAAAACTTTCTGAGGACTGTACATCAACAAGCCTCTGCATCTGTGATACCCCTGGCATGGGTAAAACGTTCCTGCTAGCAAACATTGCTCGTCGTATGATTGAAATATGCGCTGGGAGAGTAATCGCCTTTATTTCACTTGCTATATTTTCTGGTGATTTTTTTCCAGACTCGAAAAATACCATTTTAAAACCAGAAGCCCCACTTGTCAATGTAGTCATGTGCATTTTGCCGCCAGGACAAACTCCAGATTTACTACTGAAAATGATACAAGCCAATCTAATTCGAATGGAAATATTTTTTGATGGTTTCGATGAACTTCTAGCAAACAAGATTAAATGGATGAAACAGGTTTTCCGATCCATCACAACGAACTTTCCAAACGTCAAGATTTACATAACATCAAGGCCTCACATGAGACGCGGACTAGAAACAAGTCTTGGTGTGGTAGCTTATGACATTTTGCCATTCAAACAGCAAACCCAAGTTGACTTTTTAGTTCAGTTTTGGCAAAGTCGTAAGCCAGATTCTGACCACATTTCTTTACAAAGTTATGCTACAAGTTGTCTGAAAGCCGTACACAAAACCCTTACAAAAAATGACAAGAAAATTACTGGAATTCCACTTTTATGTCAGCTGGTTGCTGAGGTTTATGCTGACAAAATAGCTTTTCACTCGATCAAAAGAAGAAAACTTTTCGATGTTCCCTTGAAAATATCAGGAATGTATCAAAAATTTCTTGAAACGAAAATCGACCAAGCTTCAAACAACACCAATGAATTTGACGATATCAAATTGGTTCATATTTGGCATGCACTTAAACTGCTTTTCCCAACACAAGGTTTCCATGACGCCAATCAGTTTGAGAATATTAGTGATCTTCTAATATCTCCTACTATGTTCAAGGCTGGAATCCTCCAGAAACACTCCACCGCAGCTCTTGAATTCATACATCGAACATTTGCTGAATATCTCGTCGCAGAATATTTTGCCACAAAGTTACAGGAAAATGAAACGCAAAAGACTGAGGAAATGAAATGCACTGCAACGTCAATACTTACATTGCTCTTGAAATGCCAACAAATCTGGTTTGATTATGAGTTTGATCATTCTGTGATTGTGGCTTTCTTTAACTCTGCTCTTAGTGAGATGAGACTCTCTGAAGATCATAAAATCAGATTTGCCATTGTTGTTTCTTCCTTTTCGCATAAAGATTTTTTTGTCATTCTTTGTGCATGCTGTCAGCATAATTTATTGAACATTTTCTCATTTCTGGAAGAAGCGTTGACAAAATGTGACAACTCTTGGATTCTTGAATGTTTCACACTTGAGAACTGTTATAAGCTTTTATCATTCTGCATCAAAAGGTCAACCAGTCAAATGTTTTATAGCTGCATCAAACTTTTGACGGAAGTACTTAAGTTAGACTTGGTGCAAATCAGCACATTTGATAAAGCTAACACATTGTTGCAGATTGCAGCTCAATTTGCAAATTATGAAGCTGTGGAGTATTTTATGGACAGGACTTCGCTTAAAAACCAATCTATTTTGGAAAAATGCATTGGCAAGACGGGTGACATTGAGAAAAGAGAAAACATTCTGCATTTACTGGTAAACAAAGACCCAACTCTAATTAATGAAACTTCGGATATTTTGGTTTTAGAATATTATGAAATAGATGTGAGGTTATTTAAAGTTCTGGTCAAATTCGGGACAAATCTTACTGCTGTAAATAAAGTTGGCTATAATTGTGCGATGCGTGCGGCAGAATACATGTCACCCAGAGACTACCACGAATTAGTTCGATTTCTTTTGAAAGATTACAAAGCAGATTATTTATTCGTGGATCATGAGAAATGGAGTGTTCCACTGCCACATATTATCAAAAGGGTATCACTTTTGCCCGAGACGATGGAGCTGCTGCTTAACATTCCTGGAACTGATATAAGCATGAAAGATAGGTGGGAAGAATCTTTTTTATTTTCTTCAGTTTTAGCAAACGACATGAACGAATTGGAGGAGATTGTGAACCGTGGGATTGACTGCAGTGCGAGAGGATGGAGAAATAGAAGTTTGCTGCATGTGGCTGCAAAGCATGGCACAGTAGAGATGGTCCGTTACTTCTTGTCTCTGAAATTGGATCCCAACTCTCTTGATGAAGATGAATGTACTCCTCTACACTGTGCAGCAAAAAAGAATAAGCTATCTGTGGTTGAGGTTTTAGTGGAAAATGGAGCAAACGTTAATGCTAAAACTAATAAAGGCCAAACTGCTCTTCATTTGTCTGCTGAAAGGAGCGGTTCTAAAAGTACTGAAATAATTCGGTATTTAATTAGCAAGGGAGCTGGAGTAAACGATATTGACATCGATGGAAACACTGCGTTACATTTAAGCTGGCGGAATAAGGAAGTTAAAGAATGTCTGATTGAAATTGGTGCTGACATTCATGCCAAAAATAATGAAGGTAAGACACCCGCACAAAAGAAGCAGTTGTACTGGAAATCGTCCAATTTTTACCCTCACATACAATATCAAACGTATTCGGACTGAATTAAATGCAAATACTAACAGTAAGTTATTTAATCATGTTATATTGGAAAATATTTTCCGAGGGTCCTAAGCTTAATATGTTAATTAGCTGTACAATTAATAAGAACCAACCAGTCAATATTTTTTTAATGAACAGAACTTCAAAAATAAGCCATTTGTTACACCTACTTATGAATAGCTAATAACCACAAAACAATAGCCAAGTTCATTCATTAAAACAATACAAGACAATTTTCATTTATGTATTTTAAACTTATTACTATTCTTTTCCAAAACTTTTTTGTATTGTTTAATATATGTACATAATAAAGAAGCGAATAAATAAGAATTAAATAAAATTTCACTATTTTTTATTTAAAATTAAATACATATTAAATAAAAAAATTACTAAATACAATTATTAGTGCTAAAACTTCAGCCAAAACTTAACTATATATAATTATAATTTTTACTAAAAATTAAATAAAAATTTAACCAAATATAATTAACTTTTACTAAAAATTTAATGAAAATTTAGCTAAATATAATTAATGTTTTTACTAGAAATTAAATAAGAATTGATCTAAACATAATTATAATTTTTACTAAGCATTCAACAAAAATTTAACTAAATATAATTATCATTTTTACTAAAAATTAAATAAACATTTAGCTGAATATAATTATAGTTTAGTAAAAAATTTAACTAAAAGTAACTTTTTTGAATGTCGCTAAAATTTACCTAAAACTTTATTAAACGTTCACCAAAAATTGTACAAAAAATTATTTAACAAATTAAATGATAAGTTAATGTTTTCCCAGTGCTCTTCTTCCCGCACCATGGCAATCTTCTTCTCTTCCCACTTTCTCTCAAACTCGGCAATCAAATCCGGACATCTAATGGTCTCTTTGGGCTCCTACTTGCAGTTATCGTCCCTGCCTGTAGCCCTTCCAATTTAAAAATTACTCCACATCTGTCGTTAAACATGCGGTGCTCCCTTGGTCCGAATCAATCATCTATTAAATAATTCACCTCTGACCTATTAAGTAAAAATTTAAATCACAAAAAAGTAATTAAATCATTCAAATTTTCCTATTAGTTTTTTTTTTCATATTTGCATAATTCCATGTAACTACTTAATATTTATTTAAACCCAATAAATTTCATATGTAGTCAAAAAAAATATTATAGTCCAACCACTAATTATAAATATTTGATTGATATCAAATCAAAAATTCCGCATGATTATATTTTTGATTTGTTACACACCTGAATTGCTGCACTTGTCGCTTAAACTTTCACTTCGTTCATTTCACAATGTCACAAAATAAATACATACATATTACACAACTAACTAACAATGCAGGCCATGGGGTGGCTAATCCAGAATCCAAATGATAAGTACATTTTCTAGGACAGTTTTGCATGCAGATTAATAATGTCCGAACCATTTTCCCGATTGGGGAAGCGTGTTTTGTTTGCCATTCACCGTAATTCTTAATAACGTAAACTCACGACCTAAAGATGGACAGGATGCTTTACGTTCTTAAGCATTAGGGTAAATGGCATCTTCACCACAAATGCCTATTCAAGAAAATGGTACGGGTATTATTAATCTGCATGCAAAACTGTATTAGAAAATGTATTTTTCATTTTAATTATGGATTAGCCACCCTCTGACCTGCATTGTAAGATGATTCTTAAAAATAAAATGTCCACCTATGAAGCTTGATCAACGATGCCTGATCTCCTTTTTCTGTCCATTTCCATGCCGGTTCCTGAAGTGTCTGTTCAAGTTATCTTTACGCTTAAACGAAGCCACACAGTGGTCACATTGAAAAAGTCGCCCTGTTGTATGTACAGAGGTTATGTGTCCTGTGCGTGTAGTAAATCCTTTCCCACAAGTTGAGCACACATATGGCCGCTCTCCAGTATGAACCCTTTTATGATTTCTAAGATTTCCAGATTGTCTAAATCTCTTTTCGCATATAAAACAAACAAATGGTTTGTCTCCAGTGTGTAAGCGCATATGACTTGTTAATTGACCTTTTTGTGCATAACTTTGGCAACATGTTTCGCATTGGTGAGGTCGCTCTTGAATATGTACTCTTAAATGGTGATAGTAATGGTACTTTGCAGCAAACGTTTTGACACAAAATACACACTTAAAAGGTTTGATGTGTGTGGCTGCTTGAATTGAATTTCGATTATTTATGCCAGTGGTGGTGAGATGGTCCGAATCGTAATTTATTTCAATCTCTAGTTCAAAACAAACGTCACAATAACTGGCTAAATCTTTTACCATGATGATTTTGGTTTGAGCCGAATTGCCATAAGTCTTTTACAATTTAACTCTAATATATTTGGCAGCACTAAAAGTTGGGGTGGCTTAATTCATGTTGATATATCAAATTAATTTGTCAAATGCTTTGTGATTAGCTGATTTTCACTTTCACAAGCTAAACTTTCAATTCAATTCAATTCAATTCAATTCAATTTAAACTTCTGCCGGTGTAGTATTTCACTGAAATTTACCACTATTTCGTGCACCTAAAAATTGGATAAATCATTTTATTATTAAAACGTTTTTTACTTTATAGTAAATTTGTTATTAAACATTGAGCAAGCTTTTTAAATTCAGCAAAAAAAAAATCAAAGTCACTTGATAAATTTATTTTGTCCTGCTCACTTCAAATATAAGTTACGCACTGATTCAATTCAGTTAGCTTTAAAATACAGTTTTTACTGGGAATACATGTCTTCATGTTTTTACTCTTAAATAAAAGTACCCATTTTAAGAAAAAAATAGGTTATTAGAACAAATATTTGTTTGGATGGGCAAAGAACTGTTAATTGACTCGGTTTAGTAAATAGGTGGATACGACACAAGTTTACTTGTTTATATATCTGTTATAAAGGTGGTCATAAATCGATTTTTGCTAAGCTATCACCAACATTTGTTTATTCCCAAAAAATCCCGAGTAAAAAGAGTGCTTCTTATTTTACAGCTACTCGGTCATAACTGTACATAAAACAACAACAAAGTACACAGGTAAAACAAAAATATAAAATGAGAAAAAAGTATAACACCTTATTTATTAAAGCATACTAACCCTTATATGTGTTGTTGTGTACACGTGCGTACTAGTTCATCATGAAACAATAAATATGAGGATACCATTTTACAGCACCCCTGCCATAAAAGCTCATAAACAAATTCATACCTTTCGTGGAACGCACTTTCCCTTTCTCAAAAGTTTCCTGTGGTACACAAACCAAGAGATCCATGCAAGTCTTTTATGAGTCAATGATTTAGGTGAGTGTCTGTGGCTGCATGCTTTTGGATATGCACATGGTAAAAGGCATCTTAAATGTAAAACCTCTCACGAAAAGATAAGAGATGGGTTAGCCAGTTTTTTGTGTTGACAAGTAAGGTTGTCATAGCTCGCAATTGGATGTTGACTGCTGACTACAATCATAAACATTTCTTGAAACGTGATGCTCATCTTGTGAAAAAACGAAGATATTTAAGCAAGTAAGCACTCCAGTTTACTTACTTACTTACGTGTTTGTTTAATCTACTTAGGACTGTTTCCAGGCATAAGGCTCTTGTCGAGGAATACCAAGTACGACTTGTGGTCACCAAAATTACTATATGACATTTCATCCTTTTTGTATATATTTTTCAAAATACCATATTTACAAGCATCATGCAACTGCTTTATTTAAATCATGCAAACCTAAATGATTCGAAATTCACTAGACATGTAATTAAATAATGGCCCAGTTTAAACGTCTAAATGCTTGCAGGTCAGGTGGCAATTTGTAATTTTTTTCCGATTTGTAAAAGCCGAATAAACTGTCATTTAGCATAAAATATGCTAATGAAATTAAGTACAATTCAGGTTAATATTACAGTTTTACGGGAAGTTTTGACGTTTTGAAGACTTGGTTTGTAAATTTTTATTAGGCAATCAAAATACTGTCTTCAGTTGAAAAACGTTTTCTACAAATACTGCATTTAATTTGCACGCAAATGCACTTTTGGTTTTTGTAGTTACCTTAATATTTTTTTTATTTTTTTTTATCGTTTTCAAGAGTTCCACTTAAAATACATAACAAAATTCAGATAAAAGACGATATAATCTAAAAATGCATGTAGAAAAATTACATTAAAATTAAAAATGATTTTTGTAAAACTTATGCAAAAATTGCAATTAGTTTTACGTTTTTTTGTAACTAAAGTTCATCATATCTTATGCATTATGAATTTAATAAAGTTACTTAATGATCACTGCAACATTCCATTCATGTAAGCATACATTACTGGGTTCGGTTTCCTCGTAGACGTGAACAGGTCATCAGTGCTTCTTTACTTGTGAAATTTCGGTTTGCCACTCAATTATATTGTTTGATTTCACGACTGCATGCATTTCTACCATATCTTCACACAGTAGATTGTGTACAAAGTTTTAAGAGTACGTAAGGTGAACTACGATACCAATCCTTAAGTTAACTCGATGCATAATTTTTTCTTATCTGTTCTATAAAAAGTGTGATGATACTTACTATACATTACAAGGCATTGGAAACAAACGACAGGTGCGTATTTTTATACATTGAGTGCATTTGTTAGAAATATACATTGGCAATTCATTTGTTTAACAAATTGGTTTAAAAAGCGTTTATATATACATCAATTTGTTTGTCAGCCTACCAAACATTTTACCAAACGCCAAACTATAACAGTACAGATAATTCCGGATCATTTTATTACGGAAAATACGCTGAAAAGTTAAGCTGAAAATTTTCACATCCGTTCGTTTGAAAGTAGACGGAATATTTAAATTAATTGCAGCGATTGGTGAAATAGTATTTAAAACCTAAATATCCAGGTAATCTACACAAATAGGACACTTATATTGAATCAGGCTTAATTTGCTTAACAAAATACTAGTTTAGTGCTGATACTCTATCAAAAATAAGTCCAGCAGTAATTTGTGATGAAATAAATTGATAAAAATACAAACTTTTCCAGAATTTTCAAAAGACAAATACGAAGCAGTAGTGTGATGGCAATACCACATCATGGTGTCTCCTGCAGACATGTGGATAAATATAAGGTAAAGAAGACGTGATAGGTAAAGTAAATTGGTGGTAGTAAATTCGTGTATTCGATGTCGTGTATAGTATATTCAAACAATAAATAATTCAAACTAAATCGTGTTTCACGAAAATGTGACTAAAAGTTTGCCAAATGTGAACATTTTGCAGAAGCTAAAATCCATATTTTTTGGTATTGAAACTACAACATATGAAGTGTAAGCTAAGTGAATTAAATTATTCGTTTTGTCAGAGTGTCGGTTATTTTACTTGCGGTGGATGAAACGAATAACCAACGAGTTGTATAAATTGAGATGAGCGTACTAAAACACACCAAAAAGCAAGATTTACCAGAATATTATATCGTAATTCAGTCCACAAGTGGCCTTCAAGCAACCCAACCGTAGAATAAAGGTCGCCTGAGCCCTCGTACCATACAAGTACACAAGTATTGAATTTAAAAGTGTATAATTTGTTGTATGTTGGTTCTTCAGTTTTTAGCAAACAAAATATTTCACTAGTAATAATGAGTTCATAAAACCTTTAGAAGATTTTCATTAGAACATTCTCACTAAACCCTTAAATGACTAATACGTGTCAGTTCGAGTGGTCACAAATATAGATTCTGTGTAATTGTGGCTTCAAGCCACGGTATTTGATTTATTGTCAAGTTTATGCAAAAGAGTTAGTAATTTGGTTTTATATTTCTCCAACAGATCTTCAAATGGTCTTTCCTAATCCCGAATTTGCTACTTTTATAAATTCGTTCTTATGGTCGCAACGTTCACTTAAATTTTCCCTTAACATAAAAATAATTCTGTTTTTTTCGAATTGATTTAAAAAAATACATACATTTTGACATACATGAATATCGCATTAACTTTAAATAAAATACTTTAACTTATTTAGCCTAAGAGACGTCTTATATACATAACATAATATCAGAGAATTTCCACTGAAGTAATTTTTAATAAAACATCAAACAGTTAAATACTGACATGTAAAATCAAGGTTGTTTAATAATATATATTCCAATTGGTTTCCTATTTAAATTATACTTTAGCATGATTGGAAAAAAAATTGTTCGATAGCTTTGTAAAAATAATTTAAACATACATAAATACAACCCATGATTTAAAACAATACCTTGCCTTATACGTCATAGGAAACATCTTAGGTATATTATTTTTAACAATTTCTACTCAAATAATTAAAAATTAAAAACAAGTCAGGCATATACTGACATGAAAAAGTCAAGATTGTTGAATAATAAATATTCTTATTCGTTTTTAACATTAAGAATCATGATGAAATAAAGTCGATTTGTTCTGCGTTTTCTCTTCAAATTCTGGCTTTTATAATTCCAATTAACATTACTATTATACTTAAACACAGAAAATTTAAGCAATTCACTGTATGTACCTTGAAAGTTCAAGGTTGAAAATAAATAAAGCGTCGTTTTGGTTATGAAGCATAAAAACCATTTAAAATCTTAGAGGAAGCAATAATTTTTTCCATAGACAGTATGATAGTAGTATTAGTGAAGTCGTTAAAATTACGAGTTACGCATTGTATTTATAGTCGTCTCACAAATCAATTTCATTTAAAGTTGAAGTTATTTTATATGGCAAGGATTTTATTCGATTATGAGGATAAAGTTATTATTAAAGCTTTTTATGTACACAAAATGAAGAAGTAATAAATAAAAGTTTTTAATATTCGAGAGCACATTAGAAATATTGAATATCTGACTATAGCTAAGTAAAGATTTCAAATATTCCCACAGACTTAATAGAAACCTAATACCTTATCAGATAGTAATTAGAGTTTGAACTCATCAGTTTATGTTATAGTCGTGATATTACAATGAAAAGTACTCATTGAACTACAGTAAAAACCCGTACACAATGCATAACATATAAAATGCGCTTCGGCATGTATTGAATGAATCTTGTCTCGAATCATGAAGTATCAATTAAGTAAGTGACAGATGACAAAATAAGCAACTTATTATAAATTATTCTGAATGTCTTCTTTGCACATGTATTTTCAAATCCCGTCTATCTCTATACACCTTTTCGCATTTTGTACATTTAAATTTTGGAGGAAAATGTGACAGTTTATGTTGGGATAATCGAAGTGTTGAAGTAAAGTTGTTATTACATACTTGGCACTGATATCACCTTTCCCCAATTTTCTGCAAATAGTGGCTCCAAATTTGAGATCTTACTGAAAATCCCTTGCTGCAAAAACACACTGAAACCGTTTCTCAACTGAATGTTGTGATGAATGTATAAACAATTCGGAATTGGTTTTAAAGCTTTTAACACATACTTTGCACTTGTAAGGCTCTTCACCAGTATGAGTTCGCACATGCGAATTGATCTCATACTTAGAGCAAAATTTCATACAGCAAATCACACATTCAAAAGGTTTCTCTTGAGTGTGGCGTTGAATATGACCGTGCAGCACAGCAGGCGTCCGAAAAGTCTTTTCGCAAAATATACAAAGTATCGATCTTACTTTCCCCAAACCGTGGAAGTATTTAGTATGACATTTGCGACCTGCTTCAGTCATAAAACTTCTTTCACACATGTTGCATTTAAACGAATGAACTTCTGGTTTGTGCACCTTTTCATGACGTCGTAATCCTTGTTTTAAAGAAAACTTTTTAAAGCACTGATTACACTTGTGACGCATTTTCGGGTCATGAAAAAAAGATGGGATTTAAGTTGCACTTTGCTGCCGAAAACTTTCTCACATTTGTCACATTTAAATTGCAACTTTTTGGAAGCGTGATTATTATTTATGTGATACTTTAAGGCATGACTTGATGTAAACGATTTGTTACAGTGCGGACATGGAAAAGGCTTAATACCTTCGTGAACTCTAAGAATATGATGTTTTAAATATTGTTTGTTAATCACTTTCAATCCGCAGGTATGGCAGGTATGTCAAATTCCACAATGTGCAGCTTCCATATGATGAGACAAATAACTCTGGTATGTGTATGTTTTTTCACATAGGGTACACCTATAAGGCCGCTGTCCATTGTGAAATGTTACAATGTGATTGTTGACATTGTGGTCGGAAGAAGACGATTTTGGACATAGTTGGCAGTGGAAACTAAGTACTGCTTTTTCCATGATTAGTATTTTGACTGCGTGTGAACGAAATGGGTTTCTAATTAATAGGTTTTTTTTAAATTGTGAAGTAAACAAATATACTAAACTACTGAAAAATATTCCTGCTGTGGCTTTTTTAGGTGAACAAAATGTGATATATAAAGTAATTCTCTCGAGGTTTGTTCTATTCGCAGGCAGGTTCGTAGCGCGTGTATCGTTTACAGGTGATATACGGCAAGCCTTTCGAAACATTATGGGATTACACATATTCATTCTTACCTTGGTTTCCAATATTGTACGAGATATTGATTTTTTATGGGCGTGGGCATTTTATGTATGCACAAAGTAGTGGAAGTACGTAGGAGGATTAACTATCTAATGAATTCGTAGTATCAAGCGAATCGTACCGTGCCATATTTAGGCTAGGAGAATTGGTACATTGGTAAACCAAACATGATAGTTGAAGTTAATATATGATAGAAAATAAACTATTTATAAATATTCCGTCGTTGTTCAGCTTACTAAATTCCTATGGAATGGGAAAAGCCGCTTTAGCTTTATTTCGTACAATTGTTTTGGGCGCTTGTAGAGCCCATACTGAGTGAAGCACACTATTCGAAGACAACTGCATGTATTTTTGAAGAACATCCATTGCCGGTGGACCATTTCACTCTAATGTGTTAATTTTTTTCGGGTATATGTATTAATCCGTCAGTGTCTAAGAGATTGATTGAAAGATGCAGTATGAAGTATAGTAGCGATACAAAAAAATCTTGATCTAAATTAATGTTTTATTTATTAAACAATTCTCTTTTGATGCTTTTTAATTTGTAAACGAATTTGTTATCAATTAGGTTGGACCACTGACTTGTCCAGTTCTATCTTACGTAACACAAAAAATATTTGATACATACTTTAATTTCAAATATTGGTGTTGTACTAACCTCATAATTTATTGGAACCACTTATAACATCAGGAACAAAACTACGCAAGACACTAAATCAGTTTGGGTTACTTTTTTACAATAAATAAGTATTTGGAGCATTTTTGCTGAAATTCTTTTTGTAGTCTTGTAAAGTAAGTGTATGGCTTCGTCCACTTTTCTAGTAACTTTTGGCGGTGAAACGACGACGACCAGTCCTGTTTCTAAATAATAAATCGCAAATTCTTTATATCTAAAGGTCAAGTTTATTAGCCCTGTTATGTGTTTTACAACTCAGGTGGTGTACCAAATTTTAATTAAATTACAGTGCTCAAAGCAAAGGATGCAAATGGGCATATTATGTTCCCGAGTTACTTTTCGTTTCCGACCCCAAAAAACCATATTTCAGTAAAAATTAATTTAAACATGTATGTAAGTGCTTTTACATGTACTAGGCATAAAATTATAAGAGTAACCACAAAAATTTTAGTGTGTAATTAGAACCCATGATATGACATGACACCCATGACAAAAATATTCTGAAAATTTCGAAATTTAAAATACAAAAATCATGATATCTCGGAAAGTATTCAACCGAATCATATCTAGTTTTTTGATAAAGATAGGTTATTTTTCATAGATTTTGGTACCTGACGTCGATTTTGAAAGATGTTTTTTAAATTTCCAAAGCATAAAATTTCGAAAAAAATATTCAAATTTTATTTTTTAAATATACTAGACATTTTTTTATTTCGCCAATATTTTCCTTCTAAATGTATTTTTATAAGATAAATATTATTGCAAAGTTTCTTAAAATTATTCGGAATAGTTTTGGAGTTATGATTTTTTTTACTGTTTTTCTCGTTTTTCACACCTCTCGCCCACGCCGTATGCATCTGGACACTAAAATTTTCTGTTTCGGGTTTTCGTACCATGGATTATCCTAACATAGTAAAACAATACATTTTTGCAACCATAATGCATAGGGGGTGGAAAACCAAGAAATGTTGCTCAGTTGGAAATTTAAATTAAAATACATCAAAAGCTTCCACCATAAAAATGGTGTGTTTACCTATCATTTTACGATGCATGTTAAACACAAGTTATGAATAATGTGTTTGGAATTCGAATTTAATTTATAAGTCTAATAATTTAATTATACACAAATCTTTTATACACAAATTATACAAGTTCAAGTTTCGCATTATTTTTTTTACATTTTTAATTAAAACTACTTGTACGATCTAAAAAATCAAAACGAATAACGTGCCAAACGATAAGTATAAGTTATCACTCAGATTAAATATTCCAAATTTATACTACCATTTTAATTTTTAAATGAAATGGACAGTTCTAATAAATTCTTTAAAATCTAGCACTCTTTATTTAGCACGATTTTATTATTTGCGACATCGACGTATATGATCTGCCAAATTTCCAGGTTGCGAAAATCCTTTCCGGCATCGAACGCATTTGAATGGCTTTTCTCCAGTATGGTATCTCACATGATTCTCAAGTTCCGTTCTGCTCATAAATTCTTTATTGCACATTTTGCAAGCATGACCTTTAATACGATCGTGAATTCGAAGATGATGTTGCCGCATATCCGTCTTTCGAGCAAAGTCTCGCCCACACTCTTCACATTTAAAAGGTTTTGTGTCAGAATGAACTGTAAAATGTTTTCGTAATGCATGTTTACTTTTAAATGTCATTAAACATGTTTCGCAGCTGTGGCTCCTTGGAATGGCTTCATTATGTACATTTTGATGGGATCGCAAGGCATATTCCGATTTAAATCTTTGTGCGCAAACACTGCAGCAATGTGGTCTTTCTCCAGTATGTGATTGAGTATGTCTTTTTAGCGCCAAATTCGATGTGAGAAACTTTTCGCACAATTCACACTTGAAAGGCGTTTCTTTCTTGTGTGTATTCAAATGATATGAGAATGAATCCTGTCTAGTAAACCCTTTGCCACATTGGTCACAATTGAACCGTTTTGTTGTATCGTGAATACGCTCATGTCTTTCGAGGTGAGATTTCGTACCAAATAGTTTGCTGCAAGTTTTGCACTTGAAGGGCTTCTCTCCAGTATGGGTACCCACGTGACACTTTAGTTGCGAAGGTGTGGTTGAACTGTGGTCACATATGTTGCAAAAATACGGTTTCTCGCCAATATGTCTGAGAATGTGACTACTAAGTCCGGTTTGTTCAACAGAACAATGGCCACAAAAAATACAATTTAACACTGATAACTTGAGATGAAAGTTTACATGTCTTTTGAAATACGTTGAAACGCTGAAGGATTTTGGACAATAGGAGCATTTGAACTTCTTTAGTTCTTTAGAGAGCTCTCTATTTTCCATCGTAATGATCAAATTTAGTTGATATTTTGGTGATAAAAGGAAATTGGGATTTCGATTTAGGAAATAACAGAGAAAACTACTGTAGAGGTTAAAATTTATTTAAAATGTGATAAATAAAAAAATTAACTGTAGACGAAATTAGTTGATCACTTTTGAACTATTTGTTTTTATCGTGGTTTATCACTTTATCACTGTTGTAAAGTTAAGTTTTTAGGAATTTTTACAAACTAATTAAAATTTGGTAACTCGGTTTTCCACAACTAAATGGTTACGCTCTAAAAATGTAAACAAACAATCCAGGAACGTAATAAGATATCAGTGGTTACGCCAAATGTGTATGGTATGGCAACTGTATAAGAAATACATTATGATACCTTCGCATACTAGAAGTATTGATTCACTTATTTTATTATCACACCTGAGTACCTTACCTGGCATACATTTCTATGTACTAGGTAAATGCAAAGAGAAAGACAGGTGTTTTGCTCACGTACCCTTCCATTGGCTTTGCATATCATAACTAGCAGATGCATACTGTTTTACTTACTACCAGACGGCTATTTTGTAATCTTCTGATTTTTGCTATGTATGCTAATGCATGCATGTACACAAATGCGAGCATGCAGTACAGGCTTTTATTTTAATTTTGTGTCTTGAAGTTTTAAGTGAACATTTGAATTAAATGCGGAAATGATGGGAAAATGTAATAACCCTAATGGGTGTACCTGAACATGTTTTTACAGGCTGAGTTAGTATTTATGTCACCTACTCAGTCAGATCAAGTATACTGGTTAAATCAAATTGAATAAACAATCCTTAATTGTGAAAGTCGTTTGTAATTAAGATAGACTCTCTGACTATTAGCTTGCATTGCATCATAAAATTGATTTGTATTTAAACTTGTCTTTTTAGCAATATTTGTTTACATTTTTATATCTACAACTAATCCAGAAAAGTAACAGTATTGAAATTAAGCAAACAAATATTCATTGAACGTTTCATGTAACTAAATATTCTGTAATCTGATTATTCTTTAGTAATTTAAAATGGATTGACTTCACTGCGAAAAGTCCTCTTAAAACTAAACTGTACTAAAGTTCTTGATAATGGATATTAAGTAAAATAATTTAGCAAATGATGAAACACTGGCAATTTCATGGGTTCAATGTGGATAAATATTAGTGTGTGGAAATTTAAAAGATTTAAGTACAATCCTTTCACTATCGCTTTTTGTGTCATTGAGAATTGTTTCTGCACAACGGGTAATAGTATTATGCAGTACTTATCCTATATAAATTTGTTCCTATGATGAACGATATTGATTATAAAGTGCATTACGAGTATATTTTGTTGCTGAAATTGATCATTTTTACACATAGAGAATGGGCTAATATTATAAACTAATTTATTTAGTGAACATTTATTTTGCTAACGTAATTAGCCATTTTTTATGATTATAGTTGCAATTATCATATATTTCTAGAAACTCTTAAATATTATCATTAAACCAAAGCAAATTTACTGGTTTTTTTTTACAAATTACAAAATAAGATACTTCTACAGACTGGTTTTTATGTGTACCTAAGATTTGTATATTAACATTGCTACATTATTATTATTACATTACCTTTACATCAAACTAAGTCTATATGCTGATAGTTTATTTCTACTAATTATCATACCAATACACATCCTAACATTACACCATATCAGTGTTTTATTCTTTTAGTAAACAAATAATAAACCCAAATTTTGAAATAAGTCACCCAGATAATTTTACAAATGTTATCACATGCTTTATCATACACAATTTAGCTCTATGAGATTAAAAAAATATATTGGTATGATTCTATTGTGGTAAAACACCTATTTTAAAAGTCTCTGAATTAATACAGTTTTCAAAGTTCGGTTTCCATTTGAAAAAGTATTTGCAGCGCTAAACTATATTACAATGTCTACTAGTTATTACAATTACAATTAATTTGAAGAACCTAAAAGTCTAGACATACCATAATAGTAAATAGTATACAAGATGAAAACAGAAATATTATTTCACAATTAATAATTTCATTTCTACTTGCCCTAGACACCCCCTGATCACATCTGATGCCAACGATTTCGATGTCTAAATAAGTTTTGCTCCACCGCAAACAACTTAAAACAAATCTCACATTTAAAAGGTTTCTCTCCCGTATGTGTTCGCATATGGCTTTCTAGTTCAGCATTACAGCCATACGTTTTATCGCAAATATTGCACTCTATAGGCTTAATTTTTAGGTGAACTCTTTTTCGATGATATTGCACTCCTTCCTTGTGCAGAAAAACCTTGTCACATTGAGAGCACTTGAATGTCTTTACGCCGCTATGAGTTGCCAAATGCTTTTTTAAGTAGTAGATCTGAGCAAACCTTCTTTGACAAATTTTACACTTGAAGTTTTTACTTTCGCTGTGTATCTTTTGATGCCTAAGCAGACCATTGTGGTGCGCAAACGACATCTCACAATCTCGACAGTGGAAGGGTTTTTCGCCGGTATGTCGCTGAATGTGGAGATCCAGACCAATTTTGGATGAGAAGAATCCGTTGCAAAGTTGACACTGAAATGGTGTAGTCTCTTGGTGCGTAAATAGATGGTTCTTAAATCGAAACTTTGAGTGAAAAGTTTTTCTGCACTGTGAGCACTCATATGGTTTTATTTTTATGTGGACTCTTTGGTGAGTTTTGAGATAGGCCGTTGTCGCAAATGATTTTTTACAAGTTTTGCATTGAAAAGGTTTTTCACCGATATGCCAACGAATGTGCCTTTTCAAGCTATCTGGTTGAGGATACGTTTTATCGCAGGTGTCACAAAAGTAAGGTCTCTCTTTGATATGTGAGGTCAAGTGTGTAAAGAGATGGTGTTCACGAGTAAATAATTTTTCACAGAAGACACACTCATATGGTTTTATGCCCAAATGAATATTTGTGTGGTTTATCAAAAGTTGGAGAGCTGGAAATATCTTTGGGCAATGTGTGCATTTAAATTTGCGCCTTACCATGGTGATGTATAGATCTGTAAAAATATACTTTAAAAGTTAGTCCAGTAATTAGTTCATTTTAATAGTGGAACAGGAAATTATTCGTAGTTTGTGCTTATATTTTGTATTTGTATTCGTTTCTTTGCTTACCAGTTGCACTAATAATTTTCGTATAACTTTGTAAAGTTTTTTTTACATAGATATTCGTATCCCTGATGTTATAGTTAGCTTGTGCACTTTGAATGTTTGGTGGGAAACTGATTTCACTTTTATCAAGAGCCACTAATTGCATAAATTCTACTAAAATTAGTAAAATTACACGAAAAACTAGAATATTTCAAGGACAACCAAAACCTCTAATTGTATCAACTTATTGAGTGCGATAAAGATTCCTAAATTCCAACTACTATTTTTTAACACTTGTCCCTGTGTGCTCAGTCATCAGGAATAGTTTATGAAGTACTAGTCGGTTTGCTCTCTTTTCAGGAATGATTTCAGCTTTGATGACTGCGAAGGTAGCTAGATTTTTTGTTCTAGAATATATTGTATAGCATGTTACCATTCTACTAAAAGAACTGCACCTTAAATTTTTCAATCGATTCTATTCAGTTATCAATATTCAAGGGATAACCACAAAATATTTATTTTATCCAACCTTAATAAACACCAGAAAGAAATAAGTATTCTAATGTTTACGTTTTCGTTTTAAGCTTTAGGAAAACTTTATAGTGTGTTGAATGCAAGAAAAACCGACCGAACAGAGATCTCATTGTTTGAAGGAATGTTCAAGCTGACTAGCATATTTTTTTTAGTTTTATTAAGTAACGTATATCCTATGCTTTGGTATACAATAAACAATGTCACATTCATTTTTTCACAGTACTACGCTCTGTGTTCAATAATACGACTCTCTGTTCACTTACACATAATGCGAACTAAAATGACCAAGACAAGGTTTTCCTTGATTTTATATATGGGTATAAAAACACTTATATGCAAACGTATCTATGTTTGTGTGTACTTTTTGTACTGCACAAAACAGGTCTTTTGTCAACATCGAACATACGGAGAACATATCAACCTGCTCGTCAGTACAACCGTGACTACAGGAATGTATTATATACAAATTAATATGTCAAACAGTGTAAAAATAAACCCCGTAAAACTTTTAAATAGGATTCTCGAAAAAACAAAATGTTCATTTTAAATAGGTCTGGCTGAAATTACGTCATGTTTGGGATCGATTACGTAATGTTGGGGTCGCTTACGTAATGTTTGGAATCGATTACGTAATGTTTGGGATCGATTACGTAATGTTTGGGATTGATTACGTAATGTTTGGGATCGATTACGTAAT
>JAQFZG010000892.1:0-25631 GCA_034695465.1 Entomobrya nicoleti | reverse complement strand
TGGTTGGTATGAAGTATAGTGAGATGGATGATGACAAATTGGGAGAGTGTGATGGGACCCAAGATACAAATTATTTTGGTGAAGGTACTTGTGTGTCGGGTCTAATGGGAAATTGCTCAATAGCTTGATATTGGTTTTGAGGAGGAAGGAAAAAAATGGGAGATAAAACAGCTGAGCTTTTGAAAGGGTTTTTGGATGGTTCTTTAGATGAAGAAGTGATAATGGGAATAATTATCGGCTTTTAAGTTAAGATGTTTTAAAAAAATGATTTTTTTTTTCAAAAAAAGTGCACACAAGCTTTGGGGTAAAGTGGAAATTTTTAAAGTTTAAAAAGTATTTCTAATTCCATTGCTGACAAGGCCGGGTTAATATTAAATGATGAAAACAGATGGATATTTAATCCTTTGGGAAGATTTTTTTTAAGTCAACGAGCATTTTTGAAAAAAATAAAACGAATAGAATCAAAAATTCAAACTAATAAAAAGTGAAGTGAAAGGTTTTGGGAACAAGGTTTGACTACAAAGTGAACCCACTCTTGTGAAAATAGTGAATAGCGGTTTTTTAGTTATGTGGTGTAGTGAGATACTAGCTAAAATAATTTATAATTCATGGTTTTCCTCCAAAAAAAATTGTTACATAAGAGTAGGTACAATGTACAAGGCTTGTCATGAATTATTTTGTGTGTGTTTGTTGATGCAACAAAGTTTTTCTACGAAGAAGAAGAAGAGTTTGGTTATTCATTCATGATGCATGGTTTGGTTTCATTGGTTGGTTTAAAGTCTGTTTGAGTTATTAAAATGTTTACGAGTTGTGGTAAGAATTTTTGAGTAAAGTGCACTTAAAAACTTTGAAAGTTTAAAAAGTTTAGAGAAATATTTCGTAGTATTCATTTTGGTTTTGTGAGGATGACGGTTTATCTTTCGAAAATAATATTTAATATTTATTTGGCTTACGGTACAAGCTTGAATTACGATTTGACCAAAAAAAGGTGTTGAAATGGCACTAAAAAAATCCATTTGATCGTCGTCATTATCATTCGAATTTTTTATGAACTTTAATGGTGACCACTATAATAAGTGCACTTACTTAACAGCACTTTTGCAACGGCGTTACCTCGTAACAAATTTTAAGTACATATCACCTTACCTTATCTTAAATTTTACGGATTCATCAAAAATTGTGTTTTTTGAGCGGTAATGCTTATCGAATGACATTTAAGCAGGTATTCATCCACTCAATACTAACCCAGCTTTCTTATATGTAAGCTTGAAAAGCTACTTAAATGGAAAACAAACCGATTTTCATTCATTCTTAACTTTAAGTATTCTTTGTCATAATATACGTCATGTATATTGTTATTGAAAGCACTTTCCTCTTGAAAAGACCATCAGACAACCGACAACCGACGACCAACCTCTTGACTTTTTCTTACCCTCCAAAATAAGTTTTCTTGTTACCACAGCTATTCTAATGTAAAAAAACTGCAAGTCGTTTTTTTTTTCTTCAGACAAAATGTTGCTTTCCAAAGCCTCTTGGGAGGTATTTCTATTTTTTTTCGTTTTACTGTTATGTATAAAGCATAGCCATTTCCTAAGTTTGTCCCTGATTTTTATCAGACCAATTTTTTCCCCTTTTTTGGCTTTCAATGATTATGGTTGCTGATAACGAGTTTGACTTTTGACTGTATGGTCACCCTAACTAAAAACGTAGACCACAACTTTTACAAGTTTGTATTAAACATTAAATTGTATTCAAGAAAGTGACAGGTTAAGGGGAAGTCTATGGAATAAAATATATTATGGTTTGTTAGTACCGCCCATCCACTTTCAAGAAAAATACGAGAATATTTGAATAGCGAACTTGTTTTGTTTCCCTTAAAAATAAATATTTTGGTATAAAAGTTGTTATTTCAGAGTAAAAAGCTATCAAACAACTAAAACTACCAAATTTCGTTGCATTTATCTATTTATTGATCGTAAGTCTAACATTTGAGCGTATTCCCCTTTTAAAATACAGTTTAAATGTACGCATGAAAGAGTTGATCAAGTCGTTTGATCTAAAATGCGTTTTTGGTTTTATTTTTCCTTTTCATGTTTGATGACTGTGATGATAGTTTTAAACGATATTAAATGTTGTGTATACACGCATAAAAACAAGGTTCACTATACCATAATTACAACAGTAAATATTTACAATTTGGATAGCTGAAATAATTACACACCGGTTTGTATTTTTGTGAGGGTGGATGTGAATTTGGAATAATGACTGCCTCTAGACATTCAATGTACATCCAGTTGGTATTTGATATCTGATTTTCTAGAATGGAAATAAAGTCATGGCAAAACTTTTTGAACGTGTGATCGTTTATTCAAATTTCTAGAATTTCGTAAAAAGGTACCATTATATTTTAGACTTTGTGGTAATTAATCCTGAACAACAGGTTATTAAACTCTCATTAAACAAACAAACAAACTATGTGAAATAACTGTATCTTGATGAGATCAATAAGTTTGTTGTCGAAATATATAAGAAAAGTAATTAAATATTCCACAATTTACCCATTCTTTTTGATTAAGGTTGTAGATATACAGCAAAAATATATAATAAATGGAAAGGTCAACGACATTTGGATAAAATTTAAGTATATTTAACATATATATTAGAAATTTTCATTCGAATTTGGTATTAAAACTATTTAAGTAGGAAATAAGTTTAATATTTCTGGTTATTCGGATGCTCTTAAGCTTGCTTTGAAATATACTAGCTGAAAAAATAAAGTGTATTTGTATATAAATCAGTAAAATTGTCACAAACATGCGGAGAGATTTAACGTCAGTAATTCGTTCTTAATCTATCAAAAGGGATATATATATACCCGGGGATAACAATTTCCTGGAATGAAAGATTAAACGAGACGAACCCCAGGCGACGCACCAAATTACAAGTGGAAATGTGAATCAAATCAAGAGGAGAATTGTCGGTTGTTCAAAAAAGAAAGACGAGAGGTCATATAGTCTCATTTATATAGAGCGACCTATTGTTCCAATTTAATTACAAAGTAAGAACCCCAAAGTGCGTGCGGAAAGAATTTTGATTTGACTTGTCTCTGCAGAAAAAAAGAGCTCATTTAAATGAATGGAGTGAAAGGAGAAATAAATCACGGCGGCACTTGGGGAATACAGAACAGGCCAGACCACAAAGTAATAATAATGAATGGATATAATTATAATCTATTTGATAGGTCGGGCCAGGATTAGGCGGCATGTGTTCTCCTTTTGAACCTCCTGCTATTGTCACTACTCAGCGGTAAAAGGGGTTAAAATGAATAATGTTTTTGTTTGCTAGATTTTTTTTTTCTGTAAAGCTGAAAGTTTATAGGAAAGTGGAGTGGATTCTTAATGAATTTCTATTAGTATTTCTTCATCGTGTTCTTGGGTCACGCTTAACTTGGTAATCTAACAGTTTTGGGGTAAAGTGATATAAAATGATAAAAATAGCAATTTAGGGAACAGCGTTTGAAAACCTCGATTTAACCATTTTTTATACTTGAAACCAAGTTTTTAACGAAAGTAAATTCCTCTGAAATATTCAGCAAGGTCCTTTTCAAATATTCCTTCAAGGTAAAATAACCTGTTGTCCTTAAGAATCCCCTTTCATTTGTTTAATCAGGTAAAATTGTATTTTTTTTTCGTAAAACAAAGTCTAGGTTTGCACTAAAATAGAGTGCTGTGATAAACATTGATTTTTATTAGCAATTTGAATTGCTCTTATTTTTCAATCACTTAACTTAAGCTATGAAAATTAGAAGCGTGAAAAAAAGTTATACGGACTTATTACTAAGCAAAATAATTTCACGTCTATTTAAACTTGAAAACATAATATCCCAATTATCCGTAATTATTTAAAGTAACTCTTGTTGTAAATGCAAATGCAAGGATTGCAAGAAATAGATAAACGTTTTTGTTCTCAGTTTAAGAACTACAAAAAGTGCTGACCAGTTTTTTCTTGAAAAAGTTTAAGGTCAGGGGTCTTCGCTTCGCTAAAAAGACAAATGCTACAACCGAACATTTCAATGCTTGCAAATAATGTGAGCTTCACTATTACAAATAAATGTTCATATCTATCTTTGAAAAGTTTCTAACATTTCATATGAATCGCCAACATTTTCTTCACCAGTAACCCCAGATAATCTTTTACACGCATCACTACATTAATGATATGCTGACATAAATATTATTAAACAGCTGGTCTGCTGCCTGCTCAAAACTCCAAAAACACGAAAAACCGGAAACAGATGCTGACAAGACGAGACATCATCTCCAGCCGAAAATTTTAGATTCGACTTGGCTTGTTCCCCGACGATTTTGGTGAACATTCCATTAAATTTATTTATATAAAATCACAGTTGTGTGAGAATAAACTCATGTAGAAAGCTGTAGACTAAAGAGAAAGCACGGCTGAAAGGGGAGATCAACGAACGAGAAGCAAAACATTTTCAAACTTTTTTCCCTTTCGTTTGTTTTTCGGGTAGATAATTGTAGTTATTACTTGTCTGGTTGCTCAAGTCACACAAGTGAGCGAGGATTTTCATAACTTGGCAACATGCCTTTCTGTTGTGGTTTCTCTTCCAACTATGATTATTGTTCATTCCAATTGGTTCGAATAATAACACGTTTTGGATGCTCTTTAAATACTCAAATTTTTAAAAAACTTTCATATAAAATCTGCTATGAATTTTCTCATTTTGTGCCTTCTTTTCTGATATGCTGCAGAGGAGAAGAATAAATGTACGTGTGTATTTTGTACATGGATGGACCCATATATCGATCCACTTTTATCCCTCTCAGTGTAAACATGATGACTCTGGTAGAGCTTCGTTCGAAGCAGCGCAGTACGTACTCAAGCAGCAGTCAGTTACATTTTGAATCTTGTGCTGGAAATATCGTTAGCATTTTCATACATTTCAATGTACCAGTGAATTTGGTACAAAGTGTAATCCTAATCGTATTGAAGGGCTAAAGTATTTTTCCGATGTAATTTTGAGTAGAAAAAGTTCCTCAAAGGAATTCAGGGAAATAGTGCTATCCCCGAATTATTTCAATACTTCTAGAATCGAACGTTATTTTAGTTTAGTTTCTAAAAACAAATGTGTACATATTTTTTCATATTAATGTTTTGCTGGTAGTAGTGAAAGTAAACTCGAGATTTTTATTTAAAGTAAGGGTGTTAAAATAAACTAGTGAAAATGGAAATTATTAAATATTGTGTTGTTATGTTTGACGTAAGGTAAATCCTTTGACAATTAGATTTTATCCGTAGTAGACTTTTTGAACAATAAAAAATCGTGAAAATGGCATCATCATCCTCGTCCATAGTGTTTGTTCGTTCAAGTGTGGTTATTAAGATGATCGAGTTCGTAGCCAGGATGCTATTCCTACTTTTGCTCACTGATGCCGGTAAGAAAATATTAAAGACATTTATTTTAAATATACATATTTTTCAGGAAGTTAGTTGATTAAAATAATTTTTGTATAGCCTGTATAATTTAATATAATAAATAATAAGGAATACTATTAATACGTAGTGCGTAGAAAAAAATGGATAAGAATATTTTCAGAATACAACTTTGAATCAAAGTTAATATATGAAATTTTCTAAAGTTTGTATTAAAGAAAAAGGCGAATTACTATTGTTACACTATTTCTTTACGTTTTGGCAGAAAACTAGCTTGTTAGGTTGTCAAGATAACTGAAGTTGCATATTCATCAGAACACGACAACACGCAATAAACATGGTTGACTCTGCTTAATGATGCATTTATTTTTTGAGCGTAGGTATTTTGGGAAGTGGCTTATGAATGTGAATTTTTAATCTCCAATAAACCTGTTATTTATACGCTGCAAATTCAATAGTGACATGTTTACTTTGAAACAAGAAGCCATACCTGAAATGATACATTTAGTTTAGTAAGTAGTATTTTGTTGCTAGTACAATTGAAGATATTACTCAGCTGCTGATTTACACAAAATCTAAATAGGACTAAAATGTGTTTCGCCAAACAAAAAATACAACAAAACAGGAAAAGTAATAAGCAAACTTGTTAATTTTTTATGAATATGAAATGATAAGGGAATCATACGGAGAGTCGTGAACCCATCCTATTTAAATCATTCGGTAATCGTTTCAAATTTATTTTGTTTGAAATCCTTTAATACTTAATTTTGATTAAGGTCAAAGTTCTCACTGCTATATCACCTTGTGTTAAATTCCTGTATTTTTACGTTAGGCTTTACATTTCAATATTGGGTACTAAAAAATCTTTTTTTAAATGTAATGTTGAAAGAATGAAGAGCTCACACTTTCATCACTCGCTATAAAAAAAGGTTTCCGGGTGGTCTCCACAAACCTCGCTCTTTAAAATACGTACATATCGGTACTATATTTTTTGTTGAAAATCTAATGATTTGTACATATGTATATTAAACTAAATTACATGCATCAAATTTAGTAACCAAAAACTACTTCCTATTTCATTAACTGGCACGATTCTTGCTTCGGAAGTAGTTAAAATGCTCCTACGTATTTTTTTTCTTATTTTCCAATCCACCCAGTTGTGTTTACTCAAACTGCATATCCTTTTTTTTATCCTACTCCCAAATTATTTAGGTCAAAACAGTTCAAGAATACACATGATCTCCAAGAAAAAAAACTTTTTACTCGAAATAAATTGAACTACAAAAAAACCACACAGCTTCAGCATCCAAACAACCGAATTTTAGTTCCGCCGTCAGTTAATGTCCTTTTCCAAATGGATATTGCTTTCTCTCTGCTTTCACTCACTTTCTCCAAAAAAAGAACATCTTCGCTGTATCATGACGATGATGATAATGGAACCTCTTTTTTATATCTTAATTCTTCAATAAACATACTTCGTACTTTCTGGTTACTTCATCCCATTCGAGAAAAGCACAAGTTTTCTTTTTTTTCTTCAAGATAATTTCATAGACCTCATGTCTTTTTTCCCTCCTATTTCCTCCTGTCTTGTCAGTGTCACAGAAAAGCTGTCTTAACATTCTGCTGAATATCCTTGTTCAAAAAAAGTACATGAACCCCGGAAAAAATATCTTTTTAAATGGATTATGTAGTACATCTAGTACATATTTAGTAGCAACCGCACTCCGCAAAAGCGAGTGTATGGCGTATGGTATCATTGAACTTTATTGAGGTCGTTGGGTAACGGTACAAAGGCTTGGATAATTTAGGACACTAATCCTTTCCAGCTGTTTACTGTAGATTTTGTGAGATTCTGGGGCTTTTCTCGAAGGACAAGAGACAAGGGCGAGCTTGTAAAAATGGCATTTGCTTTAGAAACATTAATGCACCTTCAACTTTGCACTAGGGTAAAGTCTAGTTTATATTTTTAGAGTGGTCTTCTCGATGTCCTTGTTTTCTCTTTGTCTTTTGAATTATAAAACAAAATTTAAAGAAAGGACAAGGAAATTGCGTGTGGACCTTTTACATTTTGTAAAACCCTTTCAAATATTTGTTAAACGGAACTTTAGAACTTAAGTTTCAAATATTTAAAACTTTAAGTTAAATTACAGCATAACCACAATAACCATGTTTTATGTTTAAATATAAACCATTTCCTATCATTATCATTAATTTAACCATATGTAACACAATTAATCATTTCTTTAAATTTTCTACTAAAACATAACTTTCGTTTAACTCAACCACTATTTAGTCATGTTGTTTTCACAGGAAAGCACTATGAATAAAATGAGTCATGCATTGTTTTTTACCTTCTTTTAAATCTTTTCGTATGTATTTAACTTTCACCTCATTTCCCTTTCCTTTCTCCGAAAAATATCTGAGACAGACACCGGTAAAATTTCTAATCGCATAACTGGTTCCCTTCACAGGTTTTCATAACATGACTTGCTTCATAATACCGTTGTTTCACGCTATATGATTTTACACACTTTCTAGGTGTACATACCTTGTATAGTGATATGGTTCTGACAGTTGTCTGGCTGCTCTTTCCTGATCCTGGATACATTTCGTAGAAATGTTACCAAAATATGTTCCTCTTTGGCAAAACATGAACATGTGTGTACATATGCGCTTGATTATGTTAACTATGTACATATTTATCAAACCATGATGTCATAATATTATATAATGTATATTTGTGAATTCGTGTGCGTCATTCATCTGTGCTTTGTTTCAAAATTTCGAGTTTACTTTCATCACTAAGCCATTTGTAATTAGTTCTGAGAAATTTAACAGTTTTTAAAATCCTCAAAAATATTATTAAATATATCAGTGTACAATATTTCCCATTTTACATGTCTAGTTTTGGAACTAAATGAAGTTTAAGCAAATTTTGAAAAGTGCACTGGACCCTGTTTTGTTATTCCAATGAAATGGCTAAAACAAACGTAAATATTCATGATGGCAATACATCTTTCCATTTTAGCCGTAAAATATTGCACTAGTTTTGTCCCCGGATTTAACTTCAAACTTATATCAAACCAACCCCAATTTAAAACCTATTTCTGTTTGCATTGCATGGACACTTGCTGGATATGCTATTCCACCCTTTTTTGAACTTTCACTGCAGAGGCCTAAGGAAAAAACTGGGCCATTATGCAATATTCAAAAAAATATGCATTCATCCAATTTCTCATGCATTGCCAATCCATGCATTTATTTTACATATTAAAATAAATTCTGAGGACAATTCATGCCAAAACAGACTTTCTAATAGTTTGGAGGGGAAAAAACTTTTGAAATTTCCCGATAAAATTCATTGGAAATTTTCGAATGGAATATATGACGTAAATAAATAAATTTTTGTGGACGATTCATCGAAAACATTCTCACACTTTTAGTACAGATTTTGAGGAACTTTATTTTATAAAAAAACTGTTAAGCTTATACGTTTTCTGGAAGTTTCCATGTTTTAAAATAGCGAGAAATGACACTTGAAAGAATAGGTCTTAAGGGAAATCTTGTGGGAAACCAAGATCATAAAAGTTTTGCCTCCATACCAATGTTTCTTTTACTTGGGAAAATGTCTATGCTAACTTATTTTTTCTCATCTGCTCCAAGCACACGCGTTCAGTTCTGCTCCTTAATCCCCTTCATTTCATATACCTAACGAGGTAGAAAACCCCATTTGTTGAGAATCTTTCGCTGCATTTGCCTTAAAAAAATACTCGTCTGTCTTTATTTTGAACGGATATTTTTGGAGCGTTTTTAGGTTTTCTAGAAAAAATACATAGAGGTGAAAGTAACGGTAAGAGTGTTGGTTTAGGATGACGACAAGCATTATATAATAACATACCTTGTGTAAGCGTTAGATAAGTATTTCATAAGAAAATTGGAAAAATGTCAAAGAACACCTGCTCATCCTTTTTTCTTGGGAAGACGTCGCTTTAAAATGATGAATTTTTATTTAAGTGATCAAGTTGAGGTAGAAAAGGGTTAAGGTTGGGTTTTTTTCGTGTGGGAGGAAATGCTTATGAATTGTTTGAAGTAGAATGGCATATTAAAAATAGCAAGAAATGGAGATGAAAGTCATTAGGGAAATTTGTTCCATTTGCGTCACTTGAAAATTTAGAAAACGTTTATATTTTTTTACAAAAAAATCAAATTTTTACATTAAATTCTTTTTTTTAAAAATATATTCTATATTTACCAATAATTTAATTTATCTTGGCTTTCTTAGTTGGGCTTTAGGACAGATGAAATGAAACAAATGTTTTATTAATCAACAAAATGGTACTTAAAGTAAGATTTACGATTGTATTGACCGTTGGAAAATAAATTTTCATGCATTTCTCTAGAGCGAGATATGTCAGTCTCTATGGCTCAACTTGGTCAATACGAATTGGATTTTAATTGCACTCAGAGGTCAGATTATCTCAGAAAATTAAGCTATGATTTTGCCATTAAAAGTAATTGTTTCCCTCAAAGCTACGGATAGGCTTTCACACTTTCTTGAAATCAAAGCTAGTAGTTTAAATCTCGACAATCCTTTTTAAATTTGATTGAATTTTTTAAATTTACTAAAACCCCGTTTTCCTCTAAAAACCTATCCAAAATGGTAAGACATCGAGAACGAGTTCAAAAAAAGAAGAAGTCGAATACAATGCTAACTTCTTTAATGGACTACTTTCCACTACCTATCCAAAAATCGATTCTTTTCTTTACATTTCTTTTCTTCATTTAATGCCTTTCTTGTGTACTGAGCTACATTCTCTACGGTAAAAATGAATACAAGTTTACTTTCTTCGATTTACTTTTTTTATTGTGTGCAGACATCTAACTACCTCTGTATATCATCATGTGCGTAGTAATAAATGTGTATAAAAGTATCTGTGTTTACGCCCCAAAGAGCAAGTAAACCTGTCACCTGAATTCCCTTCACCATTTTATTTACGCGTTAAGGTCTTGTAAAATATTGGCTGGTGTAAAACCCTCAATGGGTAAATAAATGGCTTGGCTGTGGTGTTTTGTTGTACCCAAAATAAAAACTATTGAAGAAAACGGCGGTAGGGATAAAGTTTACGCATCTTCAAGTTTTAGAAAAGGGACCCAAAGAGAAAAAAATGAACTTCCAAGGAGACCATAATGGAGTGTCTTACATTCTACCTTTCTTGTCTCTTTTTTTTCTTTGGAAAAACCGAATTTCTCTCCATATATCAGAATCGAACATTATAAAAAAAAGTTTACTGATGCGTACACAATGTATTCTGTAATTCAGATGAATGGCCCTTCAAAAAGTAAAATATTTGAGTTGTTTTGAAAAAAATACATCCTAATTTTATTTTGTAAAATAAATAAAACATGAAATATATACTACAACACCACCCACGCATTTTAGATTTTTTTTTAAAGAGACAAGTTTTTTTCTGAAAATAATGTATTTAAAAAATATGGCGCCTAAAAGGTACTTGAAGCATAAAATATTTTACAAATGCTTGTGTTCTTAATATTTGTTCAACTTTCTATTTCTCTAAGCAAGATAGAATGACAATGATCTTGAGAAAGTGAAGCTGTTAAGTACACCACGTACTTATTTAATTCAAGAGGAGATTCTTTTCCCCCTTCTTTTCTTACTTAAGTCTATTTTTTTGGTGTTTATCATGTCGTAATAGAATATGTTGTAATAATGTATGAAAAACTTTGTCTCGTTTTTTCTATTGTGAAATAAAAGAGTGTTCAAAAAAATCTGGTGAGTGTACAAAATGTGTATATTTTGGAGGTAATGCTATAGTGAAAAAGTTTTTAAGGGAGAAGTAGTTGAAGTAAAGTAGCAATAAAAGTAAGCTTTAGTTAATGCAATGTGAGCAGACATTACGAAAAAAAAGATAGTAGAGAGTTTTTATGTGGGAAAGTGTGGGAGAATGGTATTATGAGGAAAAAATAGTAAACATAATTTAGGAAGTAATTTAGAAAAGGCTGTGCACAGAGAGAAAGACAGTCTGGAAAAGTTCATTGCTCCGAAAAAGCTGCATGATTTCAAGGGGACGAAACAACTGCAGTGTGGAGTTTTTAAAATATATACTTTGGAAAGTAAGGGAATGTGTTTATATACTCAGCAGTGTTTTAAAATACGATATTTTTTGCTTTATTTAATGAATATTTTTTAAAGTTTAAAATAATCATACTGTAAAAAATGTAAAGAATATAAATTAATTTTAGGGAACTCGATTTTTTTGGAAATGTTAAGCGAAAAAAACGTGCTTATAAATTTTTGAGTCAAATATTTAATCAAGTGATTATATTTTCGTGCTGAATTTAATACGCTTAAATAAACTCTTATTACAACGACTATATAACTGATATTTTGCCACGGGATATCGATACCTTAAAACGTTGCGAAACACACAAACAAACGAGCTAGGAAAGGTTCATATATTGTTTGTATATTATGCTTTATAGGAAAAGCCTTTGTTTGTATATTCATACATTTGTCTTTTATGTACATACATACTTGAACATCGATCGTTTGTCTGTTTAACATAGCCTTGACTTGGGAATGCTTGTAACAAACAGTGAAAACTGAAGGGGAATATACGCAGCAGTCACATTTTGGAAGTTGCACTGAAAGCATCGTTACAAAACTTCAAACTCTAAGTTTGGGCAATGGAAAAGGACTTTCTGACGTACATTTAACTTAACCAGTGAAAACTTGACGGTTATTTTCCATTTTACAAAGTTGCTGAAATATTGCATTGACAAAAAACTGCTTGACACCATACAAATAAATTTAGACAAGAAACATTTTATCGGCAAATATTTTCCATTTTTAAATACATGGAGATAAAATTTGACTGACTTAAATATGAAAGGTGGTAAAATTATGGTGCAATTATCCTCCGTCGGTGTATTTTATAAAACGGCGTATGTATTTAAAGTGCTAGAGGTTATGGCAAGGATACTACTTTTACTTTTGCTCACAGACAGTGGTAAGCAATATTTGATAATCAATTGTTCCCATTGTTTGATTTGTGTATTTTTATTGTATGTTTTAATGAAAAGTTGAATGTTTTCTGCTAGCTATATTAGTTTTGTTCACCTAAAATTAAAATATGATGTTAGCTAGTCTTGCATTTTTACAAAATAGTATTGCAGAATATTATGAAGCCAGATGACAAACTGAAAGTTTAAGCGCATACTTGGTGAAGAAAAGCAAATAATAATATATATTAATTTGATGAACAATAAGCATAAATAAATATATTGCGTTGTCAGTAAGCGAAAGTTTTAAAGCTAAACTTTAATGTATCTTTCATGTTTAGCCTTGAAACAGTGTTTAGTGTTGTTGCACAAATAAACAACAATTAATGAAGGTCCGGAAAAAGAAAGGTTTCAGTTTGCAGTCGTCTAGCTTTGTTTAGAACTAACCTTGAAATTCGTAAATTTCTGTGCACTATTCTTTAGTTGTATAATAAACAATGAAATAAATTTTATTCTAAATGGTTTCCCCTTTCCAACTTTCACTGGCAAGCTACTAAATTCGCTGAAATAAACACAAAAACAATTTTGTTTTGCAAAACAACAAACTAATTAATTAAAATCATAAGTATCAGTCGAGTACTAATCGTAAGTACAACAATTAGAATTAAGCACGGTTGTCACAATATTTCAGGCTTCCTAGTTAAATTTATATTTCAATAACTTTCGTAGTTCAGTAATCATAACATCAAACGTTCTTATTAAACCTGTCTAACCATTTAGAGATTTATATGGTATCCTTCAAACTTTAAGCATCTGTATTGTACGAAATCCGTCTAAGGCACCTTGCACAACTATTTAAATTATATTATACTACTTAGGTTTCAGTTTATATACGGCTGCTAATATTAACTCCAGCCATTCGTATTCATGACATGTTTGTTAGTTTCGTAATTGCAAAATAAAGTACAAACGCTTGGGTTTATTTTTGAAGTGCTTCTTTTGCACTACGTGAAACTTCCAGTAAATTGAGAAGTACTTTGGAAGTTTTTAGTTGAAAATAAAATAAATAAAAACAGATTAAAATTCTAGACGAGTGACTCTTAGCCTTCAAACTAAAACACGTGATAAATAATTATGTAGAGAAAATGGTCGGGTTCGCTCTCCAAATTTCAAAATCATACTTTCAGAATAATGCAATACAATAAGGTATACATCTTCAAAATAATTCGAAATAAACAAATAAAGAAAGTAAAAAAATCTTACAAATAAGCGTTAAGGGATAGCGGATTATGAACTTAGCACAGAAAATAAAATCAAACACAAATTTTCCTTGCGTGTGAACAAATTTACTAGTGAAAAAATCATGATAAAACCCAGCAACTTATTTATTATCGCCACTTATTTTCACCAACCTTTATTTATAGTGCACCACAAACTACATTTATTCCTGCAAATATTGCAACTTTTATTTGGACTACACAAAAAAAACTTTCCCTTTTCCTTTTCTACGTCGTATCAACTCCACAATAAATTTTCTCAACCGTACCAATCTCGAAATACGGAACGAAGCAAAAAACTTCCACTCCTGCATTTTCTTATTCAGCACACTTAATGATTGTCCCCTTTTCCCGTTTCGGATGATAATGAGCTCGTCTCTTTGTTTTTTTAGTAGTTTACTACTCCATTCGAAACATTGGAAAAACAACCAGAAGAAGTTTATATTCGGTTTACTTGAATTTCTCTTATGTTTTCAGGGAAACGTCTTACTTTAAAATTATCATGATCACTCTAAAGAGAACATAGTCGATATGGTAAACCATGAAATGGGAAAAGTTAAATGCGTACATTTGCATTCCAACCCAACCCACATCACAATTTTTTTCACCCAGCTTAGTACACAGCTCCAAATATATCTAGGTCGTAATGGGTCAAAACACACACATGAACTTCAAAGAGAATAGCCCATCATTGAAAATGGGATCACAACAAAAATAGTACGTTGCATCACATTCCCATCACTGAACCGCCATCCAGCCAGCATTGAAACAGCCGAATTTTCTCGTGGTTGTGTGTATATGTCAGCTAATGTCTTTTTCAAATGGATATTGCGCTCTCTCTCTCTCTCTCTTGCTTTCACTCACTTTCTCCAAGTGAAAGTTCTACATGGTACAATGAGCATCATCACTGCTTCTGTTCAAAAAACGTCATCGTGATAACCCCAGCTACTTTTTTATATCTTAATTCTTCTAAGCTAAGGATATTCTGAGTACCATTCAGCAAACAATCCAGCAAGAAACCCACATTTTTTAAGAAAGGAAATCCAAGAAAATAAAATATGTCGGTGAGCTTTCCCTTTTCCTATTTCCGAATGCCCTGTAAGGCTTTTTCTTCGTCTCAGAGAAAGATCGTTCGTTCCAAAATAAAACTTAGTTATAAATGTAGGCTACTGTTTGTGTTTCCTTTTTTTAAGGAAAAAGGAAGACATCCAAGTTTGCCTTTCACTTAAACATTATATACTTATATGTCACAAGTGACCACAAAGCATGTAAGGTTATACTTTATCGGGGTCAAATTTTCAAATCAGCTACTCTGTAAGTTTTTGGGCACTTGTGTTGGAATGTGTGTAGTCCCACAACCTTGTTTACTTTTTGGAACACGACAAGACACACACGGAGGGAAAATAGCTTGCATGGTAAATGTTTATTTTGGCATGGACATGTACAGTGCCAGTTACAAGGGTGCACTTACAAATTGGTTGGAAAAAAACCCTGGGTAATAGCTAAACATTGTTTTGGAGTGGTTGGTATGCTATGGACTGACCTCGTGCCCTTTTCTTCATGTCTTTATTAAAGTACAAGTGCACAAAAAAACTTTCACCTTTACTAAAACGTATACTTTCCAAAAATGCAGTTGCAACATTATTACATGAAGGTATAGCATACGGACGTTTTTGGTAAAAAGTTGGAATAAATACATCCAATTTATGAAACAAAGTCAAACGTTACAAAATTTAGTCTCATTTTATCAAAAGCCTGTCTACTATCTTATCTTGTTGCCATCAGCAAACAAGCTCATATAATATTCCATGCAAACCTTAGTCAATAAAATAGAGAAAAACTTAGGGGGTACAGGTACATTTGACTCAAATATTCTAACCGAAAACGTACAACTTTTTCCCTGTGTACTTTACACGCCATCTAATAACTTTAGACACTTGTCCAAACTACAAAATTATTTGCAAATGCCAACACACAGCTTAATAGCAGAGTCTAGTAGAGATAACTGCGTAATTACTAATTACTGTAATTGTAGTTTTTGGGTTGGATGCTTAATTGCAATGCATAGATAACTAGAATTGCTAGTGTTTTCATGGTAGTGACACATAAAACTTGTGTGCTATATTTTTTTGCAAAACGACCAGGTATACAGGTTATTTTGAGGTCAGTTCACCAAAATCCTATCTCAATATTTTATCTTGTATGCCATACACAAAATCTAGTTAAATTTAAATAACGTCATCATAAACTCCCATGTATATAAAATATGAATATATTTGATGCTCAAAAAGATTTCATGTTTAATTTTCAGACAACACGTAACATTTTCAAAGTTAGCTAGAAAATTATTAAAGAATCGTGCTATCTTCACTGAATTTAGTGAAGCGTTGTTTTTCTCTCGGTATTTTTTTTGTACAAAGCATATCAAGTCATCCCACCCACCACCAGAAATACAGCTAAGCTTTAGCTATGCATGTATTATGACCTCATTTCGTATTCTAAAGCTGTTTTACATAGTTTGTCATGAAAGATAATGCTTAGGAGAAATACATGTATGTCTAGTTTGTAGTATCTCTGGATATCGTTTTCCTGTTTTTGAAAGCTTTTTGTCCTCTTTACAGTTTTTCGTAGGAAATGCTGCTTGTTCCAGTGTAAGCATTTGGATCAATTTATACCAGACTTTTTGTCAGATATACCAAGTTATAGTTTTTATATGTTTTACCTTTCACCCAAAAAAAACTTTCTCCTACACATATCCTTTTCCCCCGGTCTCTCCCAACATATCTGAGACTGACATCAGAGAAGAGTCTCTAATCTCTCGGCTTCCTTCCTTTCTCAAAACTTGAGATCAGGTTTTATAATGTGAGCAAAGATAGTTTTAAAAACATGTCTGGTTTTCATCTTACTTAAATATCTAGTATATTTTTCTCGTATGCAGAACTGAAAGAGATGCTCATATAGACATTAGAATCACTAAATCAAACTTTAAGCAAAATATATGCATATAATTTACAAATATATTTACCTATTATTTGTTAAAGCGTTAAAACAATATTATATAAATTTTAACTTAGTTTTAAGCAAAAATCCATGATTGAATTTTTCGTATAAGTTTGCCGCCATATTTACAGTTTAATTGTGATAAATAAACGTACAAAATATTTGCAGTATGCTGTGTTTCTGAAATACATGGGAATACGTTTTTGTCAAAGTAAACTTGAAAAGGAAAATGTATCCACAATATTTGATTTTATAAAACAACAAGAAAATTCACCGCAATCGAACCAGATGACGCATTTTTTTTCTATTTCTATGTATTTTCCTTCCATTATTTAAACAAACAAGAAAAAAAACTCGCTCTATGAAAAAATATCCATGAAAGCTTTCCTTGACAAATCTGGATACTTACTTGTTATTTGAAGCTTACCAAAATAATAATACAGGCTGGAACATTTGTTTGCTTAAGTTCGATTCCATTTTATCTTCCGATTTAATGTTTATATAAACTTATTACTATGCGTACGGTAGTACAGAGAGCAAAATCCTCAGCCAAAAACAAATATTAGTGTACGCATAAATATTACATTTTATTTTCCATGCTTGTTTTTATATTAAACAGTTACCCTACAAATTATATAGACAATGTATACTGCGGTTTTTGAGTGTTCTTTGCCAAAAAAAAACGTAAGTTAGAATATCGTTCGGTTAGACAAAAAAAATACTATTTTGATAAGCTGGTTTTCTGGCTTTTAGTAAGCAAGGAGCTTTCACTTAAAATACAAGACAGACATGATCATTCTGATGAGTATAGAATAGAATTAGGCTCTTTTTTCTCAAAGAGGTATTACGTAGAAATGGATATTGGATAAAGTTGATAGCGAAAGAAACTTGAGTTTGGGAAACGAGTTCTTATTTCGAGGAAAATGGATACGCAAAAGAAAATCGATGAGGGATAAATTTTGCATTAAGTTCGTGCCATATATATCGGCGGAGACTGCTGTCTTTTTTTCTTACCCAATTATTTTTTTCTCTTTGTCTTATCCTTTTTCTTTTGCGATGTAGCTCTTCTGAGAAAAAATAGAATTATTATTGGATATTGAAGAACAAAGCTGTTATATCAGGTTCAATTACATTTCTATCTGCTTGTTCCCCTTTTTGGGTTCTTTGGGATTTATGTATTGGTTTTCTAAGAATAAAGATAAGTTGACATTGGACGAAATGGAAATGACGTAATCTTTGCCAAAAATATGGTTTAAACTTTTTGAAACTTTTCGAAAACAGAAATAATATTTTTTTGCGAAAAAAATGTTTCCGGAACGTTTAAATTATTTATCTTTAAAAAGAAAGCGGAATATACTCGATACTGCTTTCCTTCACATTCGAATCTTGCTTGAAATTTGCAATAAATCAACGTGTTCTCTAAAAAAAATACTCGACATGACAATATCACTACTCGGTTTACATTTTACATGGTATGCGTACAAGCCATAAATATACATAGTAGTTTCTTAGATCTTGAAAAAATGGGTTACGAATATAATATTCAGAACGCTACTACTAGTAAACGTGCACATTCTATGCAGCTGTTTTACATATTATCGTTCTTCTATATCTACAAATGAAGTGGTTTTTATGTGGTTTTGAGAAAAAGGGTAATACTTCAAAAGAATTTGCGTACATCTATCCATCCACCTTGTAAGCAGCATTTACCATAAAAATAATGACTTTGACTTTTTGGACTGTAGGATTTCTTTAGAGAAGAAAAAAACACAAATTGTGTTAAGTAGATACCCAGTTTTTTTTACCAAGGTTCAAAGAGAAAGTACGCAAAGTAATGTAAAAAAACGTAATTGCACAGCAGGACGAAAAAATAATGCAAGATTGGTATCTAGTGACGTTCTACCTTTCCCTCGTATTTTAGTTGGCTTTTTACTACTTTGTTGAAGGTTAGTTACTTCGCTGCAATAAATAAAGCGAACACTCGATTTTTGGGATATAATTTGCTATTGTATGGTTTGTTTTTTATCTTTAGCTTTGCCTCAAAATAATGATTACCAAAGTCGACCTATTTTGTTTGCAAAAAAACCGTAGCTTATAAATTTGTGTGGATGTTCTGCAAGCTTCATATGACAGGGCAAGTAGGAAAGACAAGGCAAATCTTCAGTGGGTCATAAATAAGAAAAAAGGGGGAAACGTACTATATATTCTTCGTGTAATTCTCAATCCAACAAACAAAGAAAAAGTATGAAGTGTATGCGGTGGTGGTGGTTAAGTCAAGTAGAGAAAGTATGATTTGGAAGCACAAAAACTAAAAGAAATCTACACACACATGAGTTTTTTATGGCATTTTTGTGACCTTTCTGGAAGTTATAATAGCTTTGCGTGTTTTTCTGGGTGTGATGATGTGGTTTTTTTTTGGAGAAAGTAGTGTGTTGTTTTGTAAGTATGTCAGAGGGAAAGGAAGTTCAAATAAGAAAAAAAGTAAGCGTAGTTGCGTGTCGGTACATTTTTTGGTGCCGAGACCCGGATGAATAAAAAAACAGATATAAAAAGTATTTTTAATACGGGCAGTTTATTCTCTAAAAATGCAACGGTACCGTACGTATTCAGTATTTTGGAGTTTCAAATCCGGAAAAATTTCCATACAAAATATTTTACTCAGCCGAGAATTTGGGTTGACGGACCGAATTATCGTTTAGTTCAGAGATGTCGTTTCCACCAGAAGAAATGTTTTTTTCAAACAAATATAATCCTTTCCATGTTATCTGACTAACGAGGTAGAAGAATCCACCAACATTCTAGTTAACATCACTTTTCTCATGCTGCATTTGCCACACGGCCGTGTAAAATGCTCATTTTTTTTAGATCATCTTATATTTTTCCCGGAGAAAAGGTAACAAGCTTGTGAATATTTTAGGTATACTCACATGGAACTTGAAAATGGCGTTGTGTTTTTTGGATCAATATAAGGATGCTGTATAAACACTAGCTAGAGAGAATTTGGAGAGATGAAAAAAAATGACAGCACACCTGCGTGCCCCCTTTCTTAAAAAAACACGTCTCTTCAAAATGATGAATTTTGTGAAAAAAATAAACGAAGCGACCTTACATTAAAAATGCGACTCTTACACTACCACACCAACTTAACAAATAAAAAAAGTTGTATTTTCCATTGCACAACTTTCCATTGAAACTCAAAATGGTAGAAAATCCATTAGGGAAACGTGTTCGTCAGTGTCACTGGAAGAATTGAAGGACGAGTATTTTTTTCTTCTTTTAAAATTCTTTTTCACTGTCATTTTTCTAACAAGATATTTCACTATGCAAATACAGCTAAAGAAGTGCGTGGGTTTTAAAATGAAGATGAAGTGAACTCGTTTGTACGAATTATTCATTCTTTCTAAATATCGAACTTGGGTATTTGGGAAAATATGGTGAAGATCTTCATCACGTGAATTCATTTAGGTTCAATGTGCTTCGATATATTTTTAACAGCATCTGATATTCTTTTCTGAAAACGTTTTCTACGTATCTTTATACAAAACGTACCAAGAAAAAAACATTAAGTAGACATACTGGTGTAAGTTCCATGAGTTTAATCTAACCACTAATCCATCAATTTTTTACGCTCCAGGTTGTCCTTCAACCTTACATATTTAAATATATTCAGAAAAGAAAAGCCTTCGTATTAACTTCAACTTGGATTTTAAACCAAGAAGAAAATGTTTTAAACAAAAGTCATATCCTTCCTTTCTCTGGATATCTACGAAGGCAAGATTCTAAATAGTTAGATTTTTTTATGTTAAAAAATTTGAACTGTTTAAACCACCCACCCACGCAACTACCGAAAAAATACAAGAAGACTTTTTTCTACCGAACAAGCTTTTGTACGTTTCACAAGAATAGCTTGTAAGCCGCTTAAAATACCAGTTGAGTAACTGAACTGTTAAAATAAAGCGAAGATATATATATTCCCTAAAAACCAAAAGCTTAGTTTTTGCGTGTCACAAAAATGCCATTTTATCTTAATGAACATGTATGAATAAAAAAAATACATAACTGGAGATTATTTTGACAATCACTTTAAAATCCTAGGACAAAATTTGTTACTTTTTTTGGGAGCTCATTTGACAATGATCTTGAGTAACAGAGCGGCATAACATATTCTTTAAGATATTTTTAGTTAAGCTTCCCCTCTACAGCAAAGCATTTCCTGTTGTTTAAAATGTCATAATATTTAAAAAAAAAGTTGCAACACAGCCTCAAAATTACTTCCGAGGAAAAGCTTGAATTGGGAAATCTTAATACAAAAAAACATTATGATATTACAATATAACATGAAACTTTTTGAGAAATAGAACATGTTTAGGGTGAAATATATATGAAACGGAAGGAAAACTAGTAATAAATTAAGACTCGGTAATGTTGCAAGAGCAGCCATAAGTATGTACAAGTTTTCTTGCTACATATCTGTAAATTTACTTTTGCACAAGAAGCGAAGAGACTTTAATAGGTTATGAGTAAACATAATTTAGAAAGTAAAGTTGGAAGAGGATGTAGTAGACATATCATTAAGAGGACTATGCTCCGTTGAATTTTTTTTTTCACAAAAAAATAGAAAAAGTTGCGTTAAGTCGTTTCAAAACATGGAATATGGTTACATTTCTACAAGCTTATTAAATGTTTCTATGGATACGCTTTCTCTAAAATCGCCTACTTTCGTTTCCATCACTTTCAAATGAAAATTCAAAGTGTTTACATAATCGTTACAATGTTTATACAAGCATAAAAAAAATCACTCATATATCCCAAAAATGTTTTAATATTTTCTAAAGAATTTGTACTATAAGCTGTTATATATAAATAATACGTTTATTACTTATAATTTGGTAAAAACTATATTTAAGATATGAGTGGTCACGTACTTTCCATAAAGTTCCTCGCACGTCTCATTTTTAGCCTGCAGCTTGTTCCATTTCAGATTTTAGAGATGAGGTCAGTAGCCAGAATTAATTAAAAAGGGGGTAGATAGTTCTTTCTTTAGAAGTGCTTTCTCTGTAAATACTTGGTTGGCTCATCCTTGAAGGAAAAAGGACATTCACTTGTTTGTGAAGATAATTTTCTTAAAACGCTTTTCCGTCGAGTTAACAGCAAAGTAAATACGTTTTTATGAGAATGGAGTACCATGAACTCTACAAAGCTATGATTATATCCAAGATTTCAAGCTTAATTCCTCCATTCACATTAAAATAATATATATTAGATATACTTGTAAACTATGCTAATAATATGTTATTCTCTTTTATTTAAACCCAGTGATAGGACAAGCATCCGATGGAACAACTGACAGAAAGGCAGACTCTTCCTTGCCATCCTTTTCATCTGCAGCTTACTCCCATTCGACTTCAATAAATGGGTCGATGACTTTTGTAAACAGTAGTAGTAGCTCTAACAGTGTTGAAATTACTAAAATTAGCGACGCTTCATTCCAAGCAGATTCGCCAATCCAACGAGATTCAACCCAAACAAGTGTATATCTCGCTGGACCACAACCACATAATTCGGATCTATCATCAGCATCATCACAATCGATATCAAGTTTATCAGTATCCACAGCTACGTCTACAGCTACAGAAAGTTTGTTCACAAAAAACTCAAACAGTACAATAGTTCAAAATGATGTATCATGCAAAAGTTGTCCATATATTGACAAGGCTGCATCACCAAATGTAACTGCATTGCTTGGCAAAATGGCGTACCTAACTTGTCGAGTGAAAAACTTGGGAGATAAGACTGTAAGCAAAAAATAAATATATTTTATTGTTTGCATTTTAATATGTTGTTCCTCTCAAGGTTGTATCGAAGAAAGCATTATATATTTTTAAGCTCTATTTTCAGAACAGAACTTTTCTAAGAATTGCATTTCAAAAGGAAATATATAATGTTCTATTGTATTTTACATAGTCACGTCAAAAACATTCGAATGTATACAAAGTCAGTCACATAATAACCATATCCTGCTGATTTTTATCCTTATAAAAATAGAAAGGAGGCCAAAGAGAAAGTTAGTTTTTTGGTGGGAAATTAGATTTCGTTTTTTCTCTTTGCAAAAATAAAAAAGTTGACTTGACAGAGTGTACAATAGACGCTCCTTGAACTGTATAAAACAGACTCTCTACTTTCTTTATCTCTGACTTCGCTATGTAAAAATTTAGAAAGAAAAAAAATGTGGGGGTGAGAGTAAAAGTGGAACATGTTTTTTTGGAAAATCAAGCGTCGACTTCAACCTAAAGTAAAATGAGTCCAGATGCAGAAGCTTTAAAAGCTTCACATTCCATTTCTCACTTGGATTTTATTTAAAGTGTATATTTTCTCAGTGGAAATTGCAATCCTTTACTGATTCTCTGAGAGACTTTCTGGTTTAGAATTTCAAGCGAAATGAACAAAACAAAAGTGTAGTGAATTCGAATGAATCCACAAAATATTCATGGATGCATGTAATATAATAAATATATAGGAAGAGAGAGTTAGTGTAAATTTGTGTGTATCAAATGAAGCTTGGGTGCATTGGAATTAAGCTTTCTAGAATATATTTATTCAGAGAGAATCAGTTAGAAAGCTAAAGAAACACGATGAATCTGACTGACTGTGTTTGTGTTCCAACTCAATTTGCATAATAATGGATGACGTTTTATCTTGAGCGTTGGTTGTTATTTCAAGAAAATGCCGTTTTAGAAATAGAAACTCGCTGAAATAGCACACTTGTGGTTATCGAGCTCTGTCAGAATATTTCTGTGTCGAGAGTGTAAAATATTTCGAAACTCATGGTGTTGCATTTTGTAACAAGTCAAGTGAATAGAAAGGAATTTAATGTGTTGCTACAGCTAGATAACTTATGGTAATACTATAATATATTTGAAATATTTAAAGGATTTTGTGTTTTTGTTTATTAAACAGGTATCTTGGGTGAGACACCGGGATATTCACCTGTTAACAATTGGTAGATATACCTACACAACAGATCAAAGGTTCCGAGCAATCCTTCAACCAAGTACTGACGAGAACACGTTGGTGATCAAGTATCCTCAACACCGAGACTCAGGAATTTACGAGTGCCAAGTCTCTACAACACCTCATCTTAGCCATTATGTACATCTTAGCGTTGTTGGTAAGAATTCTTGAATATACATTCATAAAACTAAACATTTTCGTATAGTTGTATATACAAGCTACCAAAATAAATTTCTTGTGCAAAACAAGACTAAAATATTTTAAGTTGAAAAAGCTTAAATTCTAAGAATAAGAAACAGTTAAACAAGTTAAGATAGTAAATTACCATCTAGGGAATTTCAACGATAAATAGATTAACTGGTAATTATATTATTTTCTAAAATACCTCAAAAAAAGGATTTTTATGCTGGTAAACAAGTTATGAGATAATTCTCTCTTGAGAATAGTGAGCCTTTTTAAAGACTTATAAGTCTACTAGGAATTTTTCCTTAAGCAAATAGCATCGTATACAAAATTGAATGACATGTCTGATTAAATTTCTGAGAATTTCAACAAATTTAAAGTTTTTTTTCCTTTTTATCTGTAAATTAGCTTACAATAATCTATTCTTCTCTTTTGTATTACAATGAAAAATAAACTGTAAGCTAAGCCTGCACACTTTTTATCTTCAAGCTGAACTGATTTCCTAGAATCGTTTTAAAAGAAAGCACTTGATATCTTTAAAAAACTTTCTCTTTTATTCAAATTTTTCTTTTCTTTATAAACCCAAAGAACTAAACTGGTGACAATGCATCAGTCTAGTATCAGCGTACACCACGACTTTAGTGAATAATCCATTGTTCTCTTCGTTCATTGTCCTTTTATCCATCTTTTAAAAGAAGGATAGACTCTGACTCTAGGCATTCCATTCTTCTTTTAAGACAATAGTGCACACGCAATTTTCTCTTGAAAATGCCATCACGACAACGTAATTTGCGGGGAAAACAATGTCGCTCTATGTTTATCCTTGGTAAATATTAAGTTGCTGTGTACCTCACAAGATAAGAAATGCTAGTGCTTTCACTAGCCTTTATCTGATTTGAGTTATTTTTTTTATCATTTGAGTTCCATGTCATTTTTGGCATTTTGAGTTTTGCGTGTTTTGAGTTGAAGATGAACAAAAGAATATACAAAAGAAAGTTTATATTCATATCATGTTACTTCAAGTTTATCAAACGTTTTCCGTCAATCAAGTTTTTTAAACGCAAAATGTTTCGAGAAAACTTGTTTTTCAAGCCAAAATAGACAACTACGCAGTAAGCTATCATTTTTACGAAATATTATAATGGCAAGGAAGGATATGCATTCTGTAGACAATTGTATTTTTTAGTGATATCATCACTTCTATAACAAAATGTGCACGGAAAGCGTTATCACATTACCAACTAGATAAACAAATGTTATGGATATTTTTTGCGATTCAGCTATCCTTTCTGTGAATAAAGCGTGCATATTTTAGAGCAGAAGCGAAATAAATGAAAATGGATGATGATAGCGCTTTCACAACTGTCACATTCCCAATATTATCCTTTCACGCTGCATTGCTTTCACTTCTCATAAAAGTTGATACGAGCTTGCTTGCAGTTTTCAATTCGTTATGGAAAAATATAGCAAAAAATAATATAAAATAAAGCTGCTAGCAATAGCAATTTTTCATAGCATGCTTTTTTTGCTTGTTTGCCTTTCGAATCTAGAAAATGATAGGAAAAGCATAGATTACACGAATGTTCTCAAATTGCATATTTTTTTTGTCTGTGAACACAATGTAATGCAAATATGGGAAGCGGATGTAGGATCTCCGCTTTCCAAACGAATTAGGCTTTCGCCCAA